>WUQG02439864.1:0-36405 GCA_011317285.2 Androctonus mauritanicus
AATTAAAATATAAATTTTTAAGTTGAAATTTGTTTCCAATATTTTCTAAATATATAGGAACAAGTTACTCGCTTACCTACCAAGTCGTGAGAACCGAACTAGGTCGTTAAGTGAGGAGTACCTGACAATTTTTGGCACTCATATAAACATAATCTAGCATTTAAACTTATCCGTATATAATAGGGCCTACTCTACATGTCATACATCTAATCTAGAAAATATCAAATAACTGTAAAAATCTATAGTTTTGTTGAATATATTGAACTTGACAGTTTCAATAAATTTAGTATTTAGTAAATCTAGGCGACTAATATGTGAATATAGTGTTGTTCCATTGATATATCTAAAATTCGGTCTTTAAAATTTGGCTTTACCTATCAGCTATCATTTATTTTTAAAATTTGTTGACTGTTATGTTTCATAACACGATAAGTTTTATAGAAAAGACACGATCGAGTACAGATTTCGTTTGAACATCAATAAAATATTATATAAATAAATACAAAAAGTAATGTGGCAACCTAAAAAGCGTTAAAAATATTATCGCTTTATAAATTCTAGTAGATTCTTATAATGCTTTTGAAAACAAAATTAGTAGAATTTTTTTCTATTTTGAACAACTTACCTTACGGAAATACTTTAGATTTAATTTTTTATTATAAAATTGAAATAAAAAAATATAATTAAATATTCAAAAATATATCTATGTTCACAATATGTGCATGCTCATTTCTTATGAAGAATCTGTTTTCTTGTTAATAAAAACATAATAAATTTATTAATTACGAATACATTTTGTAGATAAAATTAAATTATGGATATTTATATAAATGATTACTAAACGATACTTTGACAAAAAGTTTGGCTTTCGAGATTGGTAGATTATTGCATAAAAACCTGAAATATTTTAAATTCTATGCAAATACTGTTTAAACAGATTAGATCAATTCAATGTGAAGAGATTTGCCCAATACACGTGCAGAAATTATTTAAATTTGAATAAATAATCGAATATTTTCGAAATATTGATCGAATTAAATATGCGTTACATAATATCTAAAACTTTGATATAAATGTCGGATCTAGTGAAAAAATTTAAACTTTCTTTTATGAAATATTTTCAAGTTTGCTATGTAAAATATATATATTTTAATATACTAACAAAAATGTAAACTACATGCGGTATATTTTGATATATATTACTTTGCCATATCGTAACATCTTATATTAAAATTATAACAAATCTAATATGAGAAATAATAAAAAAATACAATTCCTTACAGATCTGTTTTAATATAAAAAATAAATTCTTAGATTTAATAAATTTAATTAATTCTTAGATTTAGAAATTTTTTCAATTGTTTTCTTCGTCTGTTTTCATTCTTATATTTCTTATCCTGATTGGTTAATAAAGAATGATCATAAAGGTTCATGATGATGGATTCTTCAGGTATTTTATGGATTAATCGACAAACAGGAAAATTAAAGATAAATAAATGTGGCCATTTTATTAAAAAAACATGATTGGAACGTCATATTATGCTAGAATATATAATATTCTGATTAAAAAGAAAATCAAAAGATGGTTTTATGGAAAGCGTTAAAAACTTAACAAAAAATTAATAAAATTTAAAAATAAATTAAAATTTTATTTAACTGCTAAAATTAATGTTAATAATTTTTATAATTTCAATGAAAAACTATTTTTATATAGTTGTTATTCCATTTTTCCTGATTTTGTATAAAGTTCCGAAATGAAACCAGTTTTGTCTATGCCACAAGTTAGTTAATATCCTATAATCATTTTTCAAAAACAACGGATAGGAGAGCATTTTTCCATTAATATTATATCAATTTTTTATTTCAATAACTTATTTTTTATTAATTTATTTATGAGATTACTCACGCGATTTAAATCATTTGATGCTTTTAACGTTAGTTAAATGTAGTTAAGAATGAGAGGAAGAAATTACCAAAAAAAAAAATTTATTGGTATAAAAATAAAGTTGATTGCGGATGGTTTGATCAATACACTCTGTATAGTTCCCAGAAGTATTTTTTGTGCCAATAACATTTTAGAACTGAATCTATAATGGATATTCTATCTTACCACTCAGCAAATTATATTTCTTTATAGATTCAGTTTCCATTTGGATAGCTAGAGAGAACATGGATGAAGGAAGAAGAGTGCATTCAGTTCTCATCTAGTACACGGACGATTGTGTGCGATTGTCGATGATGTCAATCATCCATTGTTATAGATTCGACAGAGACAACATACACACAAACTAGAACAGGAACTTGTCACATGTAATCAACTGTCAGTTGATTGTAAAGGCTACCTACCCGCTGAGCCATCGATTGATTCTGTTGGATTTGAAAATGAAAAAATATAGTTGCGATAGTTTATTGTTAAGATTCGGAAGACTGAAATTTCATTTCAATGGCAAGAAGAAAAGAAAAAGTTTTAAATTATTTTCTTTCTTCTTTTAAATTTAATAACTGACTCGGATATTAAGATTTTCACGTATTTCGCTATCGGGAAAATACTATAATATGCTATAACAAATAGAATATGAAGAGAGTAGATTTTTTCATAATTCAGGAATTTTTTAAATCTAACTTATCCCGTTTAGAAAACCAAATAAAGTTCCTAAGATTGTAGATCTTGTGCATTATCAATCAAAAATTTAATGGTGTACATAATATACTGTATATCATATATTTATTTTTCAATCATTTATTTTAAAGGGAAAGCTGATAATCGAAATTACAATAATCAAAAATATGTATAAAATATAAAATTATTATATGAAAAACAATATATAGACTGTATATTTGTTAAATTATAACTACTACACAGATCTGCTTAATCTCTCATCATCATAAAAAAATCGAATTATTTAAACTGCAAATGATTATCATATTGAAATATTAAAGATTTATAAGTATAAAATTATTCGTTGTAGAGATTTAATTAAATAATCTTGATTTCATTAATCAATAAAATATCACTATCAATATATTTTTATTGTACTAGTAATTTAATTTTCGGCCTATTTACCGAGAAAAGAGACTTATAAGATTACTCCATACTGTTGTCTATACATCTTTGTTTGTTCCCAATAATAATTTTTTAACTAATTACTAGATTTTTGTGTTGTACAGTAAATAAAGATCAACATTAAAGTAATCTCGAAGCCTCACTATTTAACCCTCTAGCTTCAAACATTTAAAAATAGCTGGCATTCAAATTTCCAAGATAATCTCTTAATATACCTAAAACTAATTATTGGAATTTTTTCTGATATTTATCAAATAGATCAAATCATTGAATTGACTCGATAATACGTTAATTCATTCTTTATCTTCAACCATTTAAAAATGGCGAACGTTCAAACTTTGAAAATTAATAACATTTGAACTCTTTGATTGATTTTTGAGTTTGAATGCAGGATATTCGGGTCAACTTTGAAATATTATTAACTAATTGTGCAACTTTATATATTTAAAAATGGCAAGCATTCAAACTTCTGAAATTTTTGCGTAACTATTTTATGGAATTTTTTGAATATTGAATAGAAAAGTTATGCCATTGAAGAAATTTTGATGATAGATATTTTATTTCTTTAATCATTCAAAAATAGAGGACACATTCGGAAAATAGGCAATTAGTTCTTTCCAAGAATGTTTATTAATTAATTCATTATAATTACGAATAAACATTTCATAATTTAAAGCAGTATATAAAAAAGAGGAAAAATTTATTATAGCATTAATAATTTCTCAACACATTCATTTACTGAAAAGACGACAAAATTTATATATATGAATTATAAAATAATTAAAATATTTAAGGCAAGCAAATTAGATTTTGATTAAATTATTCTTTAAATATAATTAGCTTTATTTTGTAGAATTTATTTAATTAATTATTACTTTATATAGAAAAAACTTTATAATATCCAAAAGACAATTTAGATGTAAAACTTAAATTTCCATTAAATGAAATTATTTAACATTAATTATTACGTTTTAAAAAGTCATTTTCTCTTCGGTAAATATGTGCGGAGAAACGATATATCTTCATGAAAGTGAAGAAAGTTTAAGATAGACACGATAAAACACTTCTGTTGCTAATAAGAGAATATGTCCCACGCTCTTTTTGATTTATGAATTCTGTATGCCAAAAGTTTAAATAATAGATATAAAGAGGGAAAATGTTGAAATTAGATTTATGCAAATGGCTTACTGTCGGCAGTTCTAAAATTTAGAAAAAATATTTTTTTATTAAATGATGTAAAAAATATTTGATCGAAATCAAATATGGTCATTATTTACTTAGATTCATTTTAACTTAAAATATTTCCTCGTTATTTATGAATAAATAATATACTTTAGAACAAAGCAAATGAAGAATTATAGAATTAATTTTTATTTTTCGAATAAACTTTTTAATATTCTTGTAGTTGTTAGAACGATTGATTAAAATAATTAGCCACAATATTAGAAAATGTGTTATTTCTCGGCCAATGACGTTAGGAAACTATGAATATCATTGATATCAACGCAATACGTATAATGACGTCAATACAACAATAGAGTACTATAATTGGACGTCACTATATCGTCATCCGAACAATGGCGTCACTATAACGTCAATCATCATGCTAGCAACACATGTGATTTCCATCATTATAATAATTATGTATTAATTATTTTAAAAAATACAAAACTCAAGATTTTACATTAAATCATATTTAGTCGTGTTCCTACTTTTAAAGATAAAAAATTATTTATGGCAGATTTCTATATGTTTTCACATAAAATGATACTGTTTACTGATAGTTTAACATTACAGTTCATATAAATATAATAAACATATCTGGAAATTAATTATCTTGAAGACTGGAATCTGAATATTCGTATAATCCTTATCTGAATTGAAACAGATGGTTAAAATGGCCATAATTTTCAATAATAAACATTCACATTCATAGAAATGAATAGAAAGATTATGAATTAATTTTCAGATTCGGAGGGCAATTCCTTAACAGTATAAATAATCTTAAATTAAAAAATCAATTTTTTTCTATAATTTTATTAAAAGTTTTTCAAAATTATATAATATATAATAAAATATAATTTCGTTCGTGTCTGTTTGTATCATTGTGATTGACGTCACAGTTATACCATTTCTCCCACGACGATGTAGTGACGTTATCGCTATAGTATTGCTGTAGTGACGGCATCGTGACGTCATTACACGGGGTTATTGTACCGACGTCAATGTTGTTCATAGATTCATGGCGTCATTAATTTAATATGCTACGTTTAGGAATAACACATTTCTAGTATTGTGGATAATAATTTTTTTATCAATGATTTTAACTATTCCAGAAATATTTAAAAACTATTCGATAAAATTAAACGTATTTTAAAATTTTTAATGTACAATATTTCAGAACTTCGAATGGAATTTTTTCGCAAGTGTCATAATTTTCATAAACGAAAAAAAAATCATTTCAAGCAATATAAAAAATGGCGTATAGCGTAAAAGAATTTTTAAACTTCATAAAATTGAAATTCAAATAAATATTAATATTTTGAATTAATTTAATAAACTTTTGGAATTTAAATATCTGAACCTAATAATTACGAAAATGTACAGAAATCTACTTCTAACCATTTATATGGAGGTTATGTCCACTCGTCTTATCCACCAAAGAGAAATACTTTATTATACATTTACATCTCTCCCTTCATTAGGAGAATAATACTTCATAGAATATGATAACCATAAACGAAACAATCCTAATTATGAACATATATTAAAATTATTAATTTATATATATATATATATGATACTTATAAAAACTTGTTTAAAATTTTTAAAAATTCATTTTTATTTTGAATTTTTGAATCTACTTTTCTGAATTTTGAATTTTTTTTATTTTTAGCCTTCTTTCCGAAGGAAACTAAGTCGTAAGATTTTGCTGTTTGCCAGCTTTCTGAGTACCTCCACTAAATAACTTTTAAAATAATTAGTAGATTTTCAAAAAATTATGTAGTGATGTTTTACCACTGAAGATCACCTTGGTATCGCATCATTTAACCCTCTAGTTTTAATCGTGTAAAGATTGTCGCCATCAAACTTTTGAAATATAGTAATCTTTTAATATTTTTTTCCCCTGTTCTCTTTTTATGATATTTTAGTAAAATATCAAATCGTTGAATATTATATCAATGATACCATCGATTAATCCTTTAACTGTAATCATTTACAAATGGCGGTAGTTCAAAGTTTTCTTTCTAATAACTTTTGAACTATTTGATGGGCTTTTATAAAATTTAATAGGATGAACAAGCCACCTAATTTAAATTTGAAATAGTATTAATTAATCCTACAGATTAATTCGTTTAAAAATGGCGAACATTTCATCTTCTGAGGTTTCTCTGTAATAATTATGGAATTATTTAATAGATTTTTATGATATTCAACATATAGATTATATCATTGAAGACGATTTTGATATGCATGCTCTCCTCTAGTTATGAACATAATTCGTACATAAGTTTTGTTTGTAACTCGGATACTGTTACTATTTATCCGAAAATTACTTCATTATTACTAAGATTACTGAAATAACTTCATATATTGTGTTTGGTAATATATTTTATAATTGTATTAATTAGAAGTTTCTTATTTCACAGATTTGAACAAAAAGTTCCGATTATAAAGCGAATTTTCAAAAATACTGCCGTAATAGGAAAAATGACTGCGTAATTTTATATAACATTGAATTATTATAGCAATTCTGCTATCATATTGTTTAAAGTTATCGAAGAGTTTTTGAAATTTCGTGAAATTTGAAAATGAAATTTCACATTCCTAAGTATGAATATTCGTAACTAGAGGAGCGCGTATATTTAAATCCTTTAACTTTAATCATTCCAAAATAAAGAACACGTTTGAATTAATTCTTTCTAGAACTACTTGTTATTGTTTATATAGTCTATATATATCATGAAATTGTTTAGAGATTTAAACAATATCAAATTAATTTTACCCCTTAAATTATTTTAATCTATCATTTATAAATATAAAAATTAACATAAAATTGTTTTATAATACATATTTATATATAAGAAATATAACTGTTGTTTATAATCAAAAATATTCTGCAGTAATCGCTCTTCGAGCTTAACAAGTAGGCCTAAGTCAAATTATTATTTATATTATAAATGCGGATAAATATAAACATCAATTCTTCATTTATATTAAAACTATGTAAGTTAATAAGTTTAGATAGGATTAACTTTAAATCTTTTTTTTTTTTATTAAAGTAAAAACAGAAATGCAGTTTTTTAATATTGCATTTTTAAAGCTGTAAATCATATGATACTGTATTTGTTATCATATAGTCTTTTTGTGCTCCTAAAAAAGCAGTAGTACGAACATTCGTTAAAAAGAAGCAAAATTTTGTAGAAAAAGAAAAATATCAACAGCAAATAGCGTATGTTGTAATTTTATATTTTCTTTTATAATCAATAGTTAGATCTATTTACAGTATAGAAACGTGAACTTTTTTTTTGGCAGATATATTTTTATCGTCGAAAGCAAGATTTTTTTTAGTCAAATTAATAATTGTAATGCTAAAATAGCATATAAGTAAAATTATAATTTCATTTATATCATTATTTCTACTCGAAATGACAATTCAAAATGTAACTACAGGTAGTTAGAAAAGTTTCCTCAAGAATGTCGAATTAAATTTTTATTCAGGATTCCGGAAGTAAATATCATTAGATACTGAAGTTAGCATTACTTTTTTGTTACTTGTCTTTTAATGATCAACAATTGGTTAAAACAAAAATTCTTACTTTTTATTTGGAATTTTTTAAACAATAATACAGTACCAAAATGCTCGTAATGAACATTAACTTGAAATAATGTATAACAAATACTGAGAGAAGAATATTTGAAAACATTTTTTTCTTTGAACTAAAAAGAATAATACTGAAGACAAGACATCAAGAGATCGTTCACTTTAACAGTTAATATTAAATATGTATCAGCTGTCAAAGTAATATAAAATAATAGATAACAAGTATAAATTTTAAATTGAAAAATATGTCACGAATTTGCATCATTTAACATGAGTCAATATAGTGAAAATATGTTATTATTTTAAATTTACGAGGAACGAGCAGGCTTATTAAGTGCATATCTTTAAAACTTGTCAAAATATAAAGCTATAATAAATTTACATTATTAATTAATTTTTATTATAGAACTACTGCCACAGATCATTGAAAGGAAAAAAAAACTCTAGCATCTTAAAATACATACACTGTTCACTATATGTTTAATAAGTTATTAAAGGATAGTTTAGACTGGTTCTTCTATAAATATGCTTATTTCTAATAATTCTTTTAAATAATTCAAAGAGTATGATAATCTAAATTAAAATATGATTTATAGACATAATAAATTACCATCCAAAAATGTATTAAAATTACATATTTGATTACTTGAACATAAATTTTTATTATAGTCTTTTCTAAACATAAAAGTTAATTCATAATGTTGCGTTTGAGATTATTTCACACTAATCCAAAACTCGTTTTAAAAGTTTGCTGGTAATTAATATATTTCTAATTTTTCATTGTTTATAATGAAAAATAAAATTATACGTAACATTGTAATCATTAGGATCATATCCGATGCAAATAAAAATCAAAATGATCGATACAAAATTTCATTACTTTGCCATGAAATTTTATATTTCTTCTTATACATTTTATATTTAAAAATTCAGATTATAAACGGATTTTTACACTTAGATACAGTAATTTAATCAGATTTACTATTTATAGAAATAAAAAATCAGCATAAAAATAGCGTTACAATTATCTGCATTAAAAAATCTATCTGTTTATGATCCAAATAGTTAATCTAATTGATGTAATCTTATAGTATACAAAATAAAACATAAAAATATAATACAGGTACTCCTCATTTAATGACCTATCTGTTTAACGACTGCTCGAACTTACGTCTGAGCTTATTTTTTTTTTAACGGAAAGTTAGTTTTCGACTTTATGCGTCGTTTACGACTTCTGTTGCACGTAATTTCCCGCATCATAGTTTCAAAAATCTGATGAAGAAAAATACTTTGTGCATAATTAAGATATAATTTTTTAAGTTGAAAGTAGTTTCTAATATTTTCTAAATATATATGAACAAATTACTCGCTTACTGACCAATTCGTTGTAGTGCCAGTAGTGCGAACGGAACTCGATCGTTAAGTGAGAAGTAGGCCTACTTGTAATATAATGAAAATATGGTTTAAGTTTCAGAATTATATTGCACACATGTGTATTGTGTATATATATATATATATATATACACACACACAATACACACATCTATGCAATATAATTCTGAAATTACACACGTGAGATAATACGGCGGCGATTTCCGAATCTAACAAAGGCTCACCCATAATGGGATCTACCGAAGGCTTGAAGGATAGGTTTCAACAAGTTGAGCTTGGATCCCTCCTGAAAAATCTGTAATCCAGAATAAAACACCTCCTAAATAGAAGTACTGGAAGGCCATTCGACCGACTTCTATTTTAGTAATGTTTTTCTCACGATCTGTTCAGTGAACAGACTTAAAAATGGTTTTGTCGCATCATAAACTTTAAAGAAAAATGATTTTTATTTAAATTAGAGGCATAATATAAAATCACATTAATTTTCCTATTGTGCGTAGTCTAAGTGGACACTTTGTATATACAGCGCATTCATAATAAAGTCGTTAACAATCGCTAATAAAAAAAAATTATTATATAGCCTACATGAATTGATCTAAGTATAATTTATTTTTTCGAAATTGTTAGCTATCTTAATTTTTTTTAATAAACAAACTTTTATTTTATTTATTTAATTGTTAAAATATCCGAAAAAAATCTTTACTGTTACATAAAGTAATAATATAATGTTTAAGTATCTGTTTTATATTTATAACTCTGAAAATTAATTATATCAATATCATTAATTATAAGGATGTACTAAATATTGTACAAAATTTTACATTTTAATAATAAAAATAGGTTTATAATACCGAAATATTCTGATATTTATTTATTACACACGATATTATCATAAATTTATTTTGATTAAAAATTGACTATGGAATAAAAAAATTGTAAGCTATTTTTATGAATTATTTATTACTACTTAAATGAATCCAGCAATCTATTTGAATGGAAACAACTGAACGGATTTTTTTATGTTCGCTTTTTCAAAACTAAATATCATTCATTAACATGATATTGTTTACAGATTTATTTTGAAAAATTATATTCTGTATCAAACATTTGTAAATTAACTTTTTTTCGTCAATTTTTCCATGGAACGATTTTTATTTTTATTCTGGATAGTCACTTCAGAGAATTTTTTTACATTTTAAATTTTAATATACCATTTTTAAAATATCGTTTACAGAACTTGAAAATCTTATAAACACATGTCTGAATTTTTTTTTTTAAATTAACTTCGTTCATTTATTAATTAATTTATTTCGTTTATTCTTATCTTATAAAAATAATAAAAATAAGTTATAATCGAAAATTATAACTTAAACTAAATATAATTTAAATTTTAATAACATAAATTAATTTTCGTAATTTGATAAAATGATGCCATTAAAAATATTCAAGTTCAAATAAAACAAAACTAACAATAATAATTTTTACTAAATTATCTATTTTATAAAATATGTAATGAATAGACTTTAAATTTAATTATACAATACATTCACGATTGAAAATCAAATCAAGATTTGAATGTATGATTCACGAATTCAATTCTTCGTGATGAATTTGACTATTAAAAAATATTCAAAATGTTGTAATGCAGTTATCTTCGCCATATTAAAGGTTAAAAATTATAATAATCTTATTATTAGAACGATATTTGAAAATATAAAAAAAATTTTAATACTTTTTGCAATAGAGGTTTCTAATTTAATTCCTAATTTTGCATTTTTAATACTAAAAGTATATTTAATTATTCATTATTAATTTGGCTTGTTGATAAAATAATTTGATATAAATATCAACTTAATATCATCCAAAATTCTGTAGAATGAGTTTGTTACGAAATTACAATTTTTTACGTAGAAATTTTATACAATATTTTTGTAATCTCTCTTAAATTTTTTTTGAAATACATGTTTATCATACAAATATTTTTAGGGTATATTTTATACTGAAATAATAATTATTGTGTAAGTTATTCTCAAAGGATAAAATGTGAATAATAAGAATGTGCATTATCCCTATACATACAGTATATACGATATACTAATTCGAAATAATTACTCTCCAGAGTGTAATGCAAAAATCATTAAGCATCCAGTTTGGAAGAAACAAATTTAAATTATAGATAAATTAATTTCTCTGAAACTATTGTAAAATTAACAAATGATTCTTCTAAACTGGATACGACTGGTTTCATGATAACGTTAATCTAATGCATTGCAGCCATACCATTGAGACGACTTTATAAATTAAAGTTTCAGATAATCAGATAATTATAGAATGATGAATAGCAAATGACAAATAATATATTTCGAGATTTGATTCTATAAATAAAAAATTGCAAAAATTGCAAAATTGCATTTAGAAATTAATTTTATAAAAACGGGAATATCTAATCCGATTTTCTGCGTGGTTTGTTTTGGATTGATCCGGATTCAAATCTGGATTTGGATTGTTCGGGATCCAAATCTTGACTTTTTACGTCTTTGAAGTCGTCTTTTTTTTTTTTTTATAAATAATACTTTTACGATTACAGTCAGCATTCATGATGAACCTGATTCCATAATTATTCTGTTGACTAAGTATGATTTTGTTCTGTTTTCCGTATTTATCACGATAAATACAGAAAACAGAACAAAATCACAACTTAAGCGTTAATTAGAAATAGTTAAAAGCTACGAAGAACCATTCAGAACTGATGACTAAATCCATATTTTTATCACTGTATATAAATTTAATCCTTGGTGATGAATATGGTTGTTAAAGAACATGAAATGCGATATTGCAATTATCTTTGATACATCAATGGTAAAAAATAATTGAACAGACTATAATTATAAAAAGAACATTTATTTTACTACTGCATAATGTCGCTATAACGCAATGTTGATTGAATGATAATCAATTTTATTTCAGATATTAGGAATGAATGGATATAAAGAAAAATTCAGAAGAATGTAGCTTACGATATAAGTAGAGATATAAAATAGAAACATTTTAATTTATCACTCTTAATAGATAAATCCAAAATAAGATGTGGTAAATACTGCAGTTCCACAATAATTTATTTAAACTATTAATAAAACCATTTAATTTATATCAATTATATAAATTATACCAACCGTTTAATTTATATTAATTATATTTAAAATGGACAATAAACCGTATATTTATATCAACTTTAATTTATATCAATTATATTAAAATGGACAATAAAAGATGTTTCATAAATTTACATAGCAATACCAGTGCCAGATTTTAAAGTTACAGATCAGAGCTTCACATTACATCCTTCACTAAAAAAATTAAATGCATTTGAGAAGACCTCTTGAATGTAACAACTTAAAGTTACAATACGCATAAATCAGATCCTGATTATAACTATACTTATATGTTAACATACTATTTAATATAACTAAAATGGAGGAATTTTCATAAAAAAAAAAGAACTTGTGCTTTAGGCTAATAATCCAACGTTTATTTTAGAGCTCGAATATAAGACGAATCTTACTTTATACTGTTAATTTTCTTGAAAAATCTCATGTTTTTATTCAGTAAAATACTGTGATTCCTTTTTTCAATAAATTCTAAATGACTCGTTTCAAAAACATGTGTTTTGATGTCTTCATAAGTAAACATTTTATGTACATCATCGATTAAAGAGCTAAAAACTTTTAAAGAAGTAGCTTTTAAAGAGATTTAATTATCGTTTCATAGTATTTGCATTTATTTTTGTCTCTTTCTTATAACTTTCTACTATACTTCTATTTTTCTAATTTGAAATGTCTGAATTCGTATCTAATAAATTTCTATTAATTTTCACTTTCAATCTGTTTACTTACAGAAAAGGTTATCGGATTCTTTTAAAATGACTAGTTGGATTTATTTTATGAATAAATGATAACTTTCATCAATTATCCACGTTTTTTTCCTTAACTAATCCTTAAAATTGAATTATTAGCATGTTCAGTAAATAGTCACAGAGTAATTAATCCTCCAGCATATCGATATTTTCAGAAAACTTTTGTTTTTATTCGGGAAATCCTCTGACAAAATAACCGATTTTTCAATATTCATGAGATTTAATTTGGTTTTTTGGTTAAAGAAAACTAAGTGATTTAATGTAATGATCATAATTAAAACTTGCCACAGGAAATTTTTACTGACAATCATTACATTTTATTTTACAAAGATAACATTCTAATTAGTTATTTCATAACTTCTGAGGCTTTTGAATTTATTTATATAGCTTTCCACGAATGTCCAAATGCAATAATACAGCATTATTGTGATTTTTAGAAATTTTTGAATATTTGATATACTCTGGGCAGTTTACACATTCGCTAGTCGTATAACATAGTGAATCTATAAACCATATACTGTACTACTATACGTCAATATGTAACTATTTGCTACCTATTGACGTATCTTCTCACTATTATTAAAATTTATTAATCATTGAAACCCAATCTTAATATCTTTGCAATATGAAATATATAGTGCAAGTACTATAAAAATAAAATAAATAAATCAAACAAATTCACGAATGTAATTTTATCACAAATGATTCATATCAAATGTGAGTTTTTATCGCTCGAAATATTGCAATTTTGAACAAATATTTTCTTATCAGATAATTTTTATTCATGAAAAAAAAACATAATCTTTTAAACTCATGGCCCCAAGTATGTTTAAATTCTTAAATACGAGTTTCTATTTAAAATAGATAATATTCTGCACGTATAGCCTTGGATTCACATTTCAAAATGGCCTTTAGCTACAAAATTTTATAGTATACCCGAAGGAATTTTTGAATAAACTAGCATTATGGGATGGCCTACAGTGAATACAAACGAAAATTTCTAAATAAATCTAAAATAACTTTACATTTATTTTTCTCTCAAAGTATCAAAATTTTTTTTCGTATACTTCGCGTATAGCCATAAAACTTAAAAATGAAGATTAGCATATATTTTTCATTTTATAAGTTTAAAAGATTAAAAATAAAAAAAAAACGATATCTTTTATTAAATTTATTTATTTTCTTAATTTTTAATATCACGGATAATATGTTTAATCCGTTATCTTAATCATCATAATGCAATTTTTGCCATTAAGTTTTTCTTCTTCAGCTTAAGTTTTTAATAATAAATATATTATTTAATCAAGTAGATAATTAAATGCCAAACTAGAAAATGTGGGTAAAGTAAACAAAGCTATCTGTTTACTACAAAAAAATTCAATTAATTTATTGAAGGAAGGCCCCAAAAACCATCGAAATATAAATTAGAATATATTATTTGCATTTTGATCTTGTCTTAAAACATTATTTTTGACCTTATCTATTGGAAGTAATGTAAATAAATGTTTAATCTTTTAAAGAATTAAATATACAATTTAAATTTTAGATGCCGAGTCTGTTATTCGAGGTAATTTGTTTAATAAGAGTCCTTAAAGGTTTCTCTAAACTCATTCATTTAAACAGGTCTCTCATTCAATTTATAATTATATAAATAATGTAAGCATAGAGATAATTCTGTAGTTGCATAATGCAATATTAAAAAAAAAACTTCTAAAACATTTAATCTAATGATAAACAAAATTACGGTTTATTCAATGAGAATTGCAAACAAAATAAAAAATTTTTACTAATTGCTTTTATTGTGAATGTAAATATAAGATCGTGTTTGTGAAAATTTTCGTTAATTTATGTTAAAATAATCTCTTAATTAAAAACAGAAAAAAAAATAAAAATAAAAATTAATTTTAATAATGCATATTTAGAAATTTTATTCTTAAAAAGTTAATTTCTATTTTATAATTATTCGCAAAGATGAGTTTTTAAAACGAACTAAATGAAATTAGGTAATGTACAGAAATCTATTAAAATTAATGAAGTGTAGAATTTTTAAAAATTGCTAATTTTTGACGACAGGTTATGGAAAAAACAAGTTTAGTTTTAAAATATTTTCCTTTATTTTCACTTTTCTAAGTTTAATTTTCTGTTACGGAGAAAAATGTTCTGATTAGGAGGCGAGAAAATACAAGAAGATTGAATGGTATAGATATTTTTGCGTTAAAATTTTCGGTTGGAAGATTTATAATTTTTTTTTTTCTGATTGATTACAAGGAAAGTTCACAATTGCTGTATATAATCCTGATCAACTTGATTATCCAATCACGTTTAAGCTTACATAGAACATAGGCTACTTCCGCTAGTCCCGACGACGACGTTTTAACGACAAAGAATGGGTGATGATGATAATGATGGAAAGCGAGCGCCTGACGAAAGCCATTAATTCTTCCGTACATTTCATCCGCGGGGAATGTTCATACTTTCTTAGTCATTAATCAATATTCCTAATGCAGCAACGAAAATCTTGTTACTAATAGCAAGAGCTACCCAACTCCGTCGTTACTAATTTATCTCTTGCGACTGACGTAAATGTCACCGGCTGCTGTATTAAAGAGGAAGAATTTTCGCGTTTTATAATCGCCATGTCACAGGTTGACACACGATTTACAATCGACTACCAAACCTAAAGACAACAATCATCCATCAGGATATATCACCCGGAAGATAACATCGTTCCGATCGATTTGTCCCAATAACACCAACATATGTACCAAAAAAAAAAAAAAAACATTCAGATAACTACTTTTATTTGTTTCATATACGACTTAAAATTCTATAATTTTGCATTTAAACGTAAAAAACAAAATATTAAAGTGTCATCAGTTGGCATACCTGTATTTGCTCTCCTTTTTTTTACATTTTATAGATATTTGAGATTAAAAATTAAGCAAATGACACATTTACCTAGGAAAAAGAGTCTCATCCGAATCAAATTTCATTGATTAATTTTATAATAATTATGAACTTCTTTCGATATTAAATTAAAAGTCTAATTAGCGCTAGATAAGTTTACACTAACGAAGATTTAATTAAAAGTTACTAATAATATATATTGTTTTTTTTCTGTATTATCTGAATAATAATAAGCGTGGAAGATAATATTTATGTAAAAATATTTTAAAATCACTTTAATCCGAATAAATCTATATCATTATGGAGTGAATATACGTGTTTAGACGATGTGTACAACTAACATTTTGTTCCTCCTCTCAAGACTTAATCACTGTAAAGTAAACAGACAGTCGCTTAATTTGAAGTAAAGTCAACATAAAGCAAATTTTAATCATTGTATCAGTCCAAGGTGTAATACTTCTCTCATCAAATGATCAATACTTCTATAGTTGGTGGTTTATCATTATAAATATTGTAATTAATCTATTTCTAAAGCGTCATTAAGTCCTACCGAACTATATAACATTACTTAAAATATCTTTTAAAACTCTTTAATTTTTGTAAGGTAATTTCTGCTGTTTATTTTCTATTTGGTTTGAATTTAATGAAATAAATTAAGATATAAAGTTCGAAATTTTCCACTCTTTACGATATAAAGTTTCTTTTTAATGATGAATGGAAACTTTAATTAAGTGGATTGAGTGAATGGTGACTTTGTTTTCTCGCTCGCTATGTCATGGATTAGACTTTTAGTTTGGATATTGATTCATACTGCTATTAATTTACATTATATTAAGTCAATCATCGAGTTTACTTCAGTTTATTGTTGATCAACATTAGTTTTAAATAATTATAAAGTTGTTAAGCTATCAAAAAATAAAATATAATAATAAATCGAAAAGTTTGACTGTCCATTAGTAGCCTACAGTATATTAATTGCTTCATACGTTACATTGTATTTTGTGATACTAATTAATAGAGTTTGCATGCAACAATTTTAGAGTTAAAAATGTTGCATGCAAACTCTATGTAAATGTAAATAATTTTATTTAATTTTACATTTATAAATATTAAGCATATTCAAATAATAATTTTAGTGGCTTATGTTATTCAGTAGAAAATCTAAAATAACCAAATTATTAATATATCAAACAAGTTTCTGTCTTCGTAATAAAGTCTAGAATCATGTTGATCCTTTCCATGCTATAAGTTCTTTTCTTTGTTAATATTTCTAGCGCAGAAGAATTTATGCGAAAAAATTTTTCCGGTTAATTCTGATATAGATAATTTACTGCTAGTAAGCTGTTCATTTCATTAGCAATGCTCATCCTACTGATGGGAATGAGATTCTCTAGGTAATATAACGTTCCAATCAAAATATATGAATCAATAGCATAAATTTTTGTATTTGCTTCCTAAGTATGCTATATCTCAATTTTGATAGGAAAGCTTAAAGATGGAGAAAATAATTCTCTTTGAAATATATATGGACATAGTTGGAAATCTAAATATCGATTTATCTGATTTGTTACTAGATTATATTTAATACTACAGTTATAATATTTATTCGAAAGCAATTATCAGGGCCTATATCTAAGTCCAAAATATACAATTCTGCAAAGTAATGAAAAGAAAAAATAATGCCTAGTAAAAAATTTCGAACATTATAAGGTTGATGATGATAATAAATATAAACGTGAGACAAATTTACGACGATGAAAATTTTTATAGCATTTTCTGCCAGTAGAAACCGTTTAAACCAAGAAAGATATATATCTATATTTTTCTGTTTTGGATTCGTAACATTTTTTCCTCTCGATTTTATTAAGAGAATTTTATTTTATTGATTTGAAAAAGCGAAATGAAAATATAATGAACTCTTAAATGATATAATAATTTTACGCTATTGACTACTGCTGTTCCTAAATTAAGAAATATAAATTTGGAAACAGAAATGAGGATTTACTGTACAATATTATATAATAAATCTAATTTTTAGAGGAAATTCTATTTAAACTTATTATTATTATTGAAGAAATTAGGTCTAAGCTATAATTATAATATATTGAAAGATATTTTTTCATATTTGTTGGTTATAAATAATAAAAATAAAAGATTATAAAAAGTATATCATTAAATAATTTATATACTTGTATATATTTATAATAAAAAAAATTAAATGTATATATATAAAAGAAAAAATTATTACTTAGTATAAATTTAGTTTAGATGATTAAAAATCATTAATTTTTTTTCATTAAAATGATTTTGATGAATCTTTTTTACTTTTAGAAAAACACACAGACTGGATAGTTCTCTAAACTACGTATTTAACCCACAATATACGTCAGATTAGTTCAAAATTTTTTATAAACAAAATTTCGATTATTACTCATTTTACAATAAACTTTTTATTTTAATTTTGATATTTGATGAATAAATCTGGATTGAAAATTCGTTAGCAATATTTTTTTATTTATAGCAAAAGTTTAATAAAATATGTACCATATATATATATACAACTATTATTTTTTGCTATACATATAAACTGTAAATTTTTAACGAAAATAATTACGAGCAAACATAATTAAATAATTAATCACGAGAAATATATTTATTTATTTTTGTAATAATAATACTTCGAGAAATCAAATTATATATTTATTTTTTAATCTGTAATTTACATGATTAAATTAATAATTACGTTATTTTTTTAAAATTTTATTAATTTAGCTATTTTCATATATTCATCTAAATCAGCCTTTCACAAATACCGAAATTTTTGCGGAATATCTTGATTATCTTATAGTATAGGTAGATATTAATAATAAGTAAATTAGGCAATAGTAAGTATAAGAGTTAAGAAAACAAAACAAATATTTATTATCAAATTGTAATTATGTAAAAAAAAACATATGAAAATATTAAAATAAACTATCGACTCCATTTTCAACTTGGCACAACATTTAAAGTCATGTGAAACTCATATTAATTTTCATAATTTTTTATGGAATACTTATTGACCTTTCACGAAACATAGTTTGGGAAACGCTGAACTAAATGAAAAATAAACATATAAAATTTGATTAAACACTATTACTAAATTTACATTAAATTATGTATATAATAATAATAATCTGTTTATATTTAAATGAAATACAGAATTTTCTATTTCAAAGCAAAAAGCAAGCTGAATCAAGCAAACCATATTTTAATAATTTGCAGTAGAGAATACTGTATTATAAATAAATAAAATGGCCTTTCTTTAGAGATAAATTACATTTATTCAAGATTCTACAAGCGGATTTACGTTTAA
Organism: Androctonus mauritanicus; assembly: GCA_011317285.2. Classification (NCBI taxonomy): domain Eukaryota; kingdom Metazoa; phylum Arthropoda; class Arachnida; order Scorpiones; family Buthidae; genus Androctonus; species Androctonus mauritanicus. The sequence continues at coordinate 19,457 of WUQG02439864.1, forward strand.
AATAAAAATTGAATTTAAAGCACAATTTAAATATATAAATAGTTGTCATATTTTTATTTTAGATTTTTTTGGAAATGACCACGCTGTTCATATTTTATTTAAAGATATATATATATCGAATTCAAAACAAATATTGCATTTTCTCGGAAAGATCGATTTCGAATTTGATACCATTATAAAGGATTTCATACAATTTTACCCATTGCTGAATTTTTCATGGACGAAAAAGAAAATTTTAAAAATTTCGATTTTTCTCCCTTTCGTTTCGTAATTTAAATAATATATATATATATATCAATAAACTAGCTTAAAAGTTGGAATTGTTACTCGGTTACTTTTATTTATATTTAATAAAATAAATTGTGTTAAATAATACATTCATTAATGGACTAAGAAGTTCTTGATCAGCAATCAGCTCTCAATACTTGATTCAATGTAAGAAGGAAGTTTGTCTAGCAGGATGTACTTATCCCTTGTGAATTGGCATATAATTGCCATTGTTTTCTCGAAGGAATATACGGTCTTTAGATGGAATCAAAGGTTGCTGATTAAACAGGCACAACTCTATTTCCTACTGATGATGAGTATTTTGACTATTTCATCTATAATGGAATGAATAACAAACATTTCTGTGATTTAGTTTCTTCTCTATAATTGCGATAGAATATCACATCTGAACAGAATTTATTCAATTTTTCTGTAACATTTTATGAATTTAATATGATTAAATGTGGAATATTTGAGAATTTATAATTATTAAGTTAAATTAACTTAGAATAGAGTTAACTTAAGTAATGTACTAATAATTACAAATTAAAGTTTCAATCGCTTGTTAACAAAAGCAACATTATGTCATTATTTGATATAGATTTAAAAAAATATTTAGTTATACAATGATTAAAAATAAATAAATGGAAATTTTCAAATGTTCTTAATTTAATAGAATGCATTTAAAATTTTCATTTTATTAACTATATACGCATATACTCAAATTCAATAATAAATTCCTTAAAGTTGAAGAGTTTAAAGCATGTGGGATAACATTTAAAGAAGCTTATTTACTTTTACCGTTTCAAAATAGAAGAAAGGAGTATATTTGTTGCATTCTATCGTTACGTGTCTGTCAATATATTATATTCCATAAATATCATTCAATTTAAAATGAAGATATTATTAAGAGTCAGTAGAAAATTAAGAATATTGAACTATTGTAGCCTAGGTAGGATAAGTAGCATTTTTGAGATGTGGTCAATTCAGGAGGAAAAAATTATTTGTTGACCTCATTTTAAACAATTAATAGTCAAATGCACCATGAATTACGTGGTGGGATGCAAAATATTTATATTTTTCACTTATGAATGTAAATCAAAGAACGAAATTTAAATATTCCCGACTTATGCGGTTAATTCGGCCAAAAAATTTCCGTGTAAATCAAAAATTGCAAGTCCAACAATGCTGAAATTTAATATACAGTATACGAATGAACGCATTACGAAAGGTGTGGCCAATTGAAATTTATGAACCTACTCGTACTTTAAGCATAGAAAAAGAAATTTGAGGTCGTAAGTAATATTTTTATAAGAAAGTAAATTGTTTAATGAATTTTTCATTCGGATTTTATGGAAATTCAATAAACTGCATAAGTCGAAACCGCGTGAATCGGGAACTTATTATATAGTGATACAGTATTATTATATTATTTATTATAATTTCAACTTTTGTTTAATTATACTTTAGTATTAAAATATATATTGAATTAACAATGATACAATAAAAAATTGTTAACAATATTTTTATGGGAATATAACAACTATTTGTAATTAAATATTTCATTTTATTTTTTTTCTAAAATTAGATTGCGGCCTAGCGCAAAGAGTCATTGCGCCATTTCTAAATCCATAGTAGGGATGAGCAAAATACTCTAGAAAGACTGTATTTTGCTCATCCCTACTATGAATTTAAAAATAATAAAAAGCATCATATAATAAATTCAACTATCTTAACTAAGTATGCTTTATAGATATGCAACAACTTGTTTTTGTCACGCTTTCTTGTGCCTATAGAAACAGAAGTATTTCGGTAAAGCAAATTACATAATAAGTATTTCCTTTTAAGATACAATTATTATTGTCCACGACAATACACTACAGAAGCAATAATATAAAAGTTTTCCCAATAAATAGCATATTAGATAACATCCTCAGGCAAGAATTGAGCTAATTTAAGCATTAACAATCTTTGGTCAATAATCGGAAAGAGTTTCGCGATTTTCAAGGCTAAAGATATCAATTCTATTTATTTTTATTAAAATTTAGAATTAATATTCTATATTGTTTTAATTTAAAAAATAAAAATCTTTGCAAATTTAATTTAATCGAAATTTAACAATATATATATATATAGCGAAACCAGTGCTGTATTACTCTATCATAAAAATTTACTATCTACGAGATTGCGTGATTGGTAACACTGCATCAGTGTATGAAAGAAAATTGCGAGTGCAGTTACGATGTAGTTAACAGAAACGAGCAGTTGACAACCAAAGAAAAATTAAAAAGTTGAAAATTATTGAGGTAATGCGGCATTGTTACATCTCGTGGTGCAGGTTTTTTATAAGGCAACTATTCATTGCATTTTTTAATGTTCGACATAATTCACCAGTAGATGAATTAGATGCAATTAAACCGAAAACTAAAATGTTTTTACGGAAATATATCGAGCAAATTAGAAGAGAAGAATAATAAATTTACGAAAGCGATAATATTCTTCATGGGTTTCCAACAAAAATATTAAAAATTAAAATGTGATGGTTACGATCGCAATTTTAGCTACTAGTGTTGAATTGCTTACATTGATAATGATAGTGTGTTGATTTTGTTGCTTATTAACGAGAATTAATAAAGCATGATAAACAACTTTAAACTGTTAAGCTAAACAGTTTTTCATTAAAAAGAATAAAAATTAATTAAATTAAAAAAAAATAACTGTTGTAAAAATACATATTAACGACTATCAGATTCCTATATTTTTCTTGGTTTCATTTGTATAATTTAAAAGTATAAAAAGAGATTAAAATTTCTGCAAAAGTATATAACATTCCTCATAAAATATTACTTTGGAAGAAAATAGTAGATATAACAATATGAATTTTTATGATGATTTATTAATTCATGACAAACGTGAAAATATTACACAAATATTGAATTTTTATTGTTACATTTCTGAAGTTTTCTAATTATTAATAATAATTTAATTCTAGTTATAATTAATGTTCACGCTTTTTATTTGATTAAATTTAGATTCAAATTTATAATTCACTATAATTCCGGAAATAATTTATATTTTGAAATTTGAAGTATAAACTCATATTTGATTTTTATTCATTAATTTATTAACGATCAAATATTGTGATCTCTGTTTTATGTAATTAATATTTAAGATGTAAAAAACTGTTATTGTTTAAATTGAACAGTTTTGTTTCATAACTTCATAATTATTAAGTTGATTGCACTTAATTATAGAAAATTAAAAATTACAATACTGTATATATAATTTTAATATTTATTTGGTTCTCAATTAAGTATTCTGATTGAAAATATGTTTTTTAGATTTTAGAACGAAATTTTTAAGTATAATATGTCCAAAGCAAAGATTATATTGCTTTAAATGTCTGGCTTTAACTGCCTTAATGTTGGAAATTTCTTTTTCTGTGATTAATAATTCACAGATAACAGAGATTTCATGTTTTTTGAAGATTTTTAAATTTTCGTTCCAGTCAGTGAATTATTATCGACTTTGAACTTAATTTTTCACTGTTAATAGGAGTGAATTCAAATTATACCATTTATATTTTCCATTGAAACATACAAAATAGCGAAGCAAATAAAACACATTTAGATAATTTTTGAATCTTTTCTAAATTGAATTATTTGGTGGAATTATATTTATGAAATTTCAAGTATACAGCATATATATATATATATATATAAATGAATTCGTTAATTACTTTTATGATTTTAAAAGTAACTATTTGTTAAGTCAATAAATCGAATCACTATTTTAAAAAATTTGCATAATAACACTCTTAATTAGAAGAAGGAAATTTCTTTGATCGAAGATGTGATTAGTTGATTAGAATGCATCAAACTTTATTATGACTAAGAATTAAATTAGAGAATTCATTAAAAGTATAAAGCAAAATATTCTTGAAGCTAAAGTTAATTATTCTAATGAAATGTTTAATGGTATTTCTTTTGATTTTTTGGAACTATTGTAAATATTTGCATATTAATATTGTTAATCCAAACAAAAATACTAATTTTTCAAAAAATGATTGATTCCGATAAAAATATATATATAATTTTTAGAGGCATATCCAAAATTTGCTTCAGGATTGAAGAAAACTTTCATAAAACTGATTTAAAACGCAGTCATTGATGTAGGAGGAATATTCTATTTTACCTGCTCCAGTGATGTCTATCGCATGATTATAGGTTGAGGTTTTGCGAATTACAGTTTACAATTTATATTAATTCCCATAGGGAGATTAGTATACATAAGCGTAACCATGCGATCGACAGAAGTATCTGAAATAAAATCTTTTACTGGCATATATGAAGTTAGGTAAAGTAAAATCTTGACATATAAGATTACTGCAATGAAATTTTTCGTAGCTCATATGAAAAGAAAATCTATACGTTTTATTTTTATAAGTAGGCCCTACTATTGCAGTAAAAATTTCAAAATTTATTTTTCATAAACTTCTCTTAAATAAGGCTTTGGTAAGTTTTAATATATTCCTATTTCTCTTCATATATAATAAGATTATGAATTCTTATTTTTATTCTTATAGTAAAATTCTTAAGAAATTGTTAGCTTTGCTTTCCATATTATAGGTATTAATGAACTATTAAAATTATCATAAATTTTTTAATCTAATAACTTGAGAAAATTGTTATTATATAAGCTTATTTAAAATGTAAAAATTTTGGTATATATCATTTCTATCATTTATCTAGTAATATTTTCTCTAATATTAAAAAAAAGAATTTAAATTTTTTTTCTTATATGTAACGGGTTAATAACAACAACAACATTCTAAAATTCATGTAAATAAATTTAGTATTATAGATGATAAATAATTTTAAACATGATAAACTTTGCTATTGTGCTGTTGTCACGTTATAATAATAATTATTATTATTCATTGATAGCTGGTGAGATGATTTAGCATCATACTCGTGTACTGATTATTCTGTTCTAAAACGTTCGAATTAATGATAACTAAACTTGGACATACTGATAATGCTATAAATATATTGTAATGGCAAACTGTCTTGATTGGATTATCAATTATTTGACTAACTGGACATAGTATGTAAAACAATTGGTGTTTACATCGGTACAGATTCTTTTAACACTTTGTTTCTATTTATATCTAAAAATAGCTGCGCTGATAGTTTTATTATATCTTATACTCGATAATCTCGTATAAAGTAGATAAAATCAATGCTTCCATTGATTTTTCCTTTTCCTTTTATAAAAGGCAAATAAAAAAATATTACTGTAATTTTTTTAATAACTTCCTCGGAATCTTTTATCAAGACTACCCCCGGTTAATCGAGAGTATACTGTATCACTATAATGTCAAATTAGAATAATTTTGGTACATATTTTATTGTGAATTTGGATTCTGAATACTAGAATAATTAGCGATAATATAGACCTATATATAAAAATTTATTTTTTATATATGCATACGCCTATATGTTTGTTTTAAATTATTTTATTTCTTTGAAAATTTTTGGATGTAGTAAGAAAAATGATGGCAAGACAACTTTTGAATTTTATTAGTTCTTAAAATAAAAATTGCAAATTGGATAGAGTGAGAAAATAAAATATTGAAATTTATTAAAATCAGATTTGCAGTATTTGTAAGAAGTCTTCGTTTTTTTTAGTTAATTTACGAAATAATATGTACGTATATGATTTGTTAATTCATTTATCATTTCTGATTTTGTTTTTTGTGGAAGATTATTAAAAAAACAGCTCAGGATGCTGCTATAATATTCCTTTTGATCATATTGACTTAAGTCTTTTTCAGATATTTCTCTTTGATGTGTTATGCATATTTATGATATCTTTTTCTAGTGCTATTTAAACCTTGTTTGATGCATTTTTTATAGGTGAATATTAAAATATTTTCAGTTATTTTACTGGATATAGAATACACTTTTAGGCTATTCTAATGATTACCTTTGATCATTATTTATATTTTATTATTTGGTTATTTTAATTAAGTAATTATTTTTTAATAAGAATATGCTTATTTTCTTCTAAATTTTATTGAGAAAATTCACTTTGAATATTTTTAAATTATTTTTATTAAAAAATATCATATTTATTCACTTTGTTCCTTTTTATTCGCAAAATATTTTAAAAACTAAATATTCTACAGCATTTAAATTTTAGATCATTCTTAATACGAAGATATATTTCTATTAATTTTTTTTTAAAACTTTTTTCTTATGAAAATTCGGCTGATAATTGATAAATAGTATAGCGTGCTCGATTATAGATAACATCGTAATATATTAACATCCTTTCTTTACTTTAAAATACTTAACATCTAATAGTAAATTCGCAGAAAAGCGTTAGGAGAACTCTTGTCAAGCATACTAGAGAATATATTGTACACTTTAACATAAAATTTAATGTAAATATTTAGAAGAATAATCGCGTATATTTACCATAAAGTTAAATTTTTATAAGATATTTACTTTAATTATTGCTAAAGTAAAATACTGTACTTTAGTTCTCCGAAAGATGCCTCCAGAGTATTTCGTCTTTTAATATATTCTGGTGAAGCTAATTAATAACTTATTATTCTACGCTTTACACGATCAAAACTTCTTTATCCTCCATTTGTAAACATAAGAAAATTGTTGCTTAATCATTTAGTTCATTTTAATAATACTTGATGAACCAGTTATAATCAAATTTGGTTTAAAAAGCTTTTAACACATTTGTTAATCGTTAAATGGGATAGTCAAAATAAATTTCTCTTATATATTGACTTTTCCCATATTTTTCAAGAAGAAAAGATTACGAATCATCTGATTAATCAAACAACCGTATAAATAAAACTAGTAGTAATCAAACTAATCATCTCTGATGAAATATTATTTGAAAAAAAAATCTATAATTTAAAATTCTTTTAAATTGAATGTTTGCATAATTACAACTTTGATTTAATTAAAACTCTAATTTCATTTTTAAAAAACTGTTTGGCATTTTTAAAACATTGAATTTTCTCGCGTATTTTTTTAAATACAAGTTTCCCATTTCTAATTGCATAATCGTGTAAACCAAACGAAAATTTTAATACACCTCTAGGTAAAGACATGAATCTAGAATTAAATTAATTAATTAGATAATAAATTTACATGCTTATACTGTCATAACGCAATAATTAGCTTAGATCTACATCCCGTATATTTGTATGTTGAATTACTACTAAAAACTTATGGAAACATCATTTTTTATGTATAAATCCTAAACATTCATTGATTTAATCTATGATATATATATATCCAATATCAGTAGACATTGTATTCCATAAATTTCTAGTATAAGAAAATGAATTACGTAGGCTATCTATCTTAACATAGTCCAAGAATAGTAGAAGATATTGGGATATCCTATCAATTTTTATTTTTTTTCATGTAATTAGACACACCATTAATGTATAGGGCAATTTTGATTGAGTAGCAATACATATTTATTCTTATAATGACAAAATGTAAAGAATTATTGCGATCTATCTAACATTTTGCTCATACTTGTGCTTTGTTTTCTGTCCTTTGTCACTTTGTAAAAGCAATCCTTACGAAATGCAATTTTTAATTCGTAAAATATTTTGTTTTCTAAAATAAATAATTTTGAGTCGACTGATTTTCATTCAATAAAATTAAAATATAGCTACTTGGAATTATTTCTTGTTATTTTTTTTAGAATTTGTAAACGAGATATCGAAGCATTTGACAGGACTATATTGATATTATTCCGTTCAGTTAATTCTGTTGAAGATTATAATAATGATATAGTAGTGATGAATATCAAACATAGCCTAGCTGAGGTAATTAACAGCTATTAAACAAGATAGGCCATGACTATCCCGATCGTCCTGGGCCTTGTTATAATGAATATGAATCATAAAAGTGGACAGTTGCTCCATCTATTGAGATAATAGGAAGTTTAAATCGAAAATAGAATTTCGTATCTAACAAACTTAAATCTTATCTTTTGTTTCTACTGTTTTAGAGATACTTTATAATTCTTATTTACATCTTAATCATCAAAAATAAAGGCGAAATTAGAAAGACCAATAATAATTTGTTGATTTAAATCGAAAGAATATTGATTTCGCAGCATTTCTGTTTGTTGTTAGTTTTACTTGCTGACATATTATCCTTCGTTCTGTTTAATTGAATTACCCACAGAGTATATGATGCAAAGCTTTAGTGCTTTCACTTTCGAACAATAAGTGTGAATGCTGTCATTAATTATAGCTCGAACCATTAGTTTAAATGTCATCCCTGTGGGTGTTACGCCATTACTATCGTCGATAGAAATCCTGAGAGTTACTTATCAACTTTATTGCATCTAATACAATTTTAACAGCGGGGGTTTGTGCATTAAAATTATAAGGTTCGGCGATTGTCGTTATATCTGAATGTATATCTATACGAAACGATTATACGAGGATAATGTTTTGTAATTTTGTGTATAAACGATCTCGCATACTCGGATTTCTCGTCGACGTACGAAAACGTTCATTTTGGTTAACAGTTTTACGATATTGTAATTGTTTTAAGTAAATTTTTTACGGATTGGTTTGACGAATTAATCGATTTTATAAAAATTTAATTGTTTAGACGAACTTTGGTAAAAGGAAAATACTTTGTTATTTTTGTAGACATAATTGTCACAGTCTCAAAAGAAACTTACCAGAGTTATATTCCCTGAGGGTATAAAGTTGGAGGAAGACGTGAAGTGCAGAGAAAGAACTTTCACCAATTACTCCCTCTGACCACATTGGACTTCTCTGGTGGGGGAATTGTTGTCTATGTCACATTGTCTGACGATGGTGTAGTGACAGTTCTGATTGAGTGGTTGAAGAACGTCGTCGAGTATCTGTCTGTCACCAAACTTAACCCAACGTCTATCATAAACGACATATCCAGCTATGTTTATTGATGCAAAAAACGAAGAAAGAACTTTATAACTCCAAATCTCTTTGGTGATACAAAATAGGTTATGTTGTGTTCAGTATACTTACTTTAGATAGAATATCGAATTACAGGAATACATTTTATATTTGCAAATAAAATAGTTACTTTTGCGAATTAAATTATCATTCTTTACAATTGCAAAAAGAAAAAGAAAATATTCCAAATAATGTTAACTCTTCTAAATATTTTTAGTGGATTGCAATTTTGAATATGTTAATTCAAATTTGAACAAAATTGGAAAAATAATTCTCCACAGTACGTATACTAACAAAACAATTTTATTTTGTTGCAAACTTGAGTTTATAGAAATTTTAATTTAGAATCTTGGTATCTAATAAATATCGTCAACATTTTTAAAATTTATAATTTAAATTAGAAAATAAAATTTGAAGACATTTAAATTGATCGTTAATGCTTAATATATGTTTAATGTTAATATATTTAAGTTAATGTGCCAGCGTTCAGATAGAATATAAAAATGCTAAACATATTCATCTTCTAGTTTTTTATTGCAATATATTCTATTTGATGTAAACCACAAGCAGTCTTCATTTTAACGATTTAAATGAAAATCATGCTATTTAATGGTAAAAGAATTATGCATTTTTTATTTCCATTATTTTATTAAAATTTCAATTTAATCTGTAAGTTTATGCGGCACATTATAATTTAAATCATTGAAACTGAATGCACAATTAAAAAAATGAAGATAAATCGTACATAGTTTGAGATAATAATTAGAAAAAAATAGCTTCAAAATTAAAATATATATAAAATGAATATAATTTAATTTGAAAATTTATTATTTTATAGAATTCTTTTAATATTACTAGAAAATCACATCCGTTTAAAGATTGTATAATTACGAAATTTAATTTGTAGGAGGATATCGTGATTTGATCAAGTTGCAGAATAGAACTGACCGCTACGTTCTATTGCCTAATTTAATATCCCCAGAGGACAATGGTAAGAATTATGTGCACAAGTCTGCAATAGCGTTGCTGTCCCCATTTAGAGAGGTGTGATGGAAGGCATGTCATGTGTCTTAACCGCGACATTGAGCTCGGTGGTCTCTGTACAGAAATTCAGTTTGCAGAAGAACGACACGTGCATATCTTTCTCATTGATCAAGTTGAAAGCTAGCTGCTTGTCTTTGATAAAACTGTTTGCCGTTCAAGTTTGTTGTAGCGTCAAAATTTGATCAGAATTCTATGTATTTGTGCATTTGGATGACTTACTGAATGACGGATGATTTATCCCCGTAAATGTAAAGTTTCCGTAACAAAATCTGTTAATTTTTATATAAAAATAGTACTTCAATATTTAATTGATAATTTATACACATTTATCATTTTATTATGTCATTTAATAAATGTTGTTTTAATTTTATTTCGCCATTAGAATAATTTAATTTTAGCGAAGTAAATAGATCTAATCCTCTTAAGTAGATTATCCCTCTACTTAGTTTAAATCCGTATTGATCATTAATCACTTATTAAAATATTCATGAAGTCTTAAGCATGTATTAATTTCAAATAGAACTGAAAAATATATGTATTGCATCAGAATGCATTAAAATTTTTTTATTCACTTCAATATATATATATTTAAAGTAGATAACTGTATACAATATTTAATAGCATATTATTCAAGTCAATGTTTTTATTCTGTCATATGAAAATTTAATAAAAGAATTTATTCAAATATCATATTTGGAAGAAGAAAATAATAATGTAAAGAAAAATAACATTTTTATGTCAAAGAATAAAATAAATTTTTAAATACCGAATATATTATTAAAATAAAATATAGTACAGTAATTACTGTGATTCACTTGGTATTCTTTTGTTTAAATTCTTTATTTGCCATTTTTTATAAACAGAAAATATTTAACATGAAAACTTTAGATTTATTACGCTAAACAATTAAAGTAATATATAAATTTAATTATTTATGCCTTATTTTTTATATATAATACCATCGTAATTCATTAGAATTTTTTAAATTCTCCCTGTAGAATTTGACAGTTCTGAATTATAGTTCTCATAATGTTTAGCTTTTAAACTATACTTGGTTTTTTCCTTGATTTTGAATTTTAAATGTGATTTATTCATTCCGAACAATATTTTATATTCAAGAAAAAGGAAAACGATGTTATGCTTTAAAGCGAATTCTTTAAAGTTTACATTCTTTTTTTCACATTTAATTAAATAAAAAATATATAAATATTTATTATTGTTTAATCGTCTTTATGCTTCTAATTTACTTAATTTAACGATAACAACCCATAAGAATAAGCATGAATAATCAATATTGTCATCGTTCTTTACCCCTTCAGGATGTATTCAATTTCTTCTCATTTCCGGGAGCATTGAATTTCTGAGGCGTTAACATGAAAACGCAGCACAATAAATCAAGAAAACGCTTTGATGCATCTTTATTTCCCATTCTATGATGTGATCAATTTAGTCATCTTTTCAAGTAAATATTCAAAGCGAAGGTGTCTTTAGCATGTTATGCAGGAACAGTTGAAAGTATATGGCATTGTTTGAGAATTCTAAGAAATGGAAAAAAAATTCCGAAATTTATAAATAGGCAATAAAATTTTTTATTTTTCTGATAAAATATATATAATTTATTATTTTTTATATTGAATAAACTATGACAAAAAAAAGCAATCCGTTTTGAAGGGGAGACCTTTTTTTGCTTCCAATCAGGTCGATGCTTCGGAAATATATAATTTACTCAATTTTGTTGAAAGGACGAGTTTAGATGATTGATATAATACGAAATATTTTCTACTTGTACAAAGTATAATTATCTTAAAAGATGTTACATGTATAACAAAGAAATAACCGCAAAACTTTGCAAAAATATAAAATATTGTTTAAAAAAATATAATATTTTAGGCCACTTTGTAGGACAGCCTTTTTTATTAACTTCGTATTGTTTGCAACGAGCTGAATACAAACTCAAAAACTTAAAATCCCAAATATACAAATCTTAAAAATATCTTGCAGTTTGCCATGTGATTTTAAGTTTTTGAGTTTGTATTCAGCTCGTTGCAAACAATACGATGTTAATAAAAAAAAAGGCTGTCCTACAAAGTGGCCTAAAATATTATATTTTTTAAAAATAATATACATCACTCTAATCCTAATTTGATAACACTCATTTATATTTATATAATATTTTATTTAAATCATATATAATAAAAATTCTACTGGTTTTAATTAATATTTTTAAATTCAATTATCATAATGATTGGTCTTCAAAATGGCATCCCTTTGAAGGACGCCTTTTAAAGACCAATACAGAAAAAAGAAATCAACAAGCAATCTGGAAAAATTAATCGCCTGCTTTCCAAACATTCCTATTATTGTAAATGGTTAAAGTCGAGCAATTAAAATATATGCCATCATAATATTTGCAGTATGTTGAATGTAATAAAAATATATTAAGTAACACAATTAATACAGGGAATTCTCAGAAGATTGAACGACCTCCTTTTTTACGAATACTTGATTAATCTTATTTAAAATCGGCATCAATAATCTGATCACCTTGTTAAATTTTATAAAATTTAATCGAATATTAGTTACAAATTTTGAACTTCGAATGGCCGCCATTTTTAAACTGTTGAAGGTAAAATGTTAATTGACGTCATTGCCAGCATTTTCAACGATTCGAATCTCCTGTCAAATTTCATAAAAATAAAATAAATAGTTCAAGTTATATTAGGAGACTATTTGAAAAATTTCTACGTCTGTCATTTTCAAACGATTGAAGATAGTAGGTTAAATGATGCAGCATCGAAGTTACCTTTAATGTTAAACATCATTACCAAATTTCATAAAGATAGATAGAATAGTTCAAAAGTTATTGGTGGATGACAGATGGACATCATAATGATCTCATAAATCCTCACTTCTGAAAATAACCTAAAAACATGCAAAATTTATTTCCGACATTTTAAAATTGTCCAAATGCATTATTTTTCAACATATTTAATGCATTATTTTTCCTCTTCAGAAATATATATACAGTATATTAAAATTATGTCTAAAAAGTTTTATTTATTTATTAAACTTAATTATTTTATGAAAATATATAGAATGAATTTATAAATATGGTTTAAGTGTAAGATCGATCATAATGCTTAATCATATCACATTATAAATGATTTGGAAAATAATTTTATAAAATAGTAAATTAAATATTTTGTACTTATTTATTGGAATTTATATTCTATAGTATAAAATCATCATCAAAGTTAAGTAATACATTTTTTAATTAAAAATTCATTAAATTTATTGCATAATTATAATACGTTAATAAATTGATTTAAAGAATGAATTTTTAATTCAATATTCGGCTATTTCTCAAAATCTCAAAAGATTTTAATAAATAACAGAGTGCATTTTAAAATATTAAAAAAAAAAAATTTAAAAAGATTATTCAATAAAATAAGCGATCCACTTTTATATAAAATTTAGGTCACGATTTAATAAATATTTTCTTTGGCGAACAGTTTTAAAATTCAACATGAATAGGGAACTGCATTTTTACATTCATAATCTTAAACAACTTGGCAAAGTATTAGAATTTTTTATAAAAATAAATCAAGAATGCATTATTATTATTTGTCTGTGTATTTCTATATTATTTTGATTTTTTTTTTTTATTTACACTAGAGATAAATGATTGAAAACAGGTTACTATCCATTCTTAAAATTGCAGATTTAGAAAATAATTGGTTTATAAATATAAAAGGGGTTAGATTTCGGACTATAATAAAAAAAAAAAAAAATGGTAAACTAGAATATTAAAAAATGTTCAAAATATTGTCTAAATTTGAGCATTTATGCAGTAAATTGACAATTCAACTGATATTTCAAACAATTTTCTAATTTTATTTGATATGGTGTAGATTTTGTTTCCACTTGATTACTCAAGTGACAACAAAATCTCAAGTCGGTAGATATACTAATAAATACATTGTGACTTTATAGAATTGAGGCTCATTCCAATACTTGTTGTTGTTCCATAATTTTTTATTGTTTTTTTAAATTTAGAATTTAGAAATAATATCCCTAAATTTTTCTATACAGTACAGATAAGCGACAACACATGATGGAAACTATTCAATTAAAATAAATATATTTAGCTTGATTGTAACAAAAGTATGAATTTTAGCCAATTTTTAATTAGCGTAAAAGTGAGAAAAAACATGTAATTTTATAATTAACGACATTTTCATCAAAAAATAAAAATATACAGATGATCCAGTTTAATATTTCGCATTTAATTACTTACCTTAATTAATTTATTAAGGATGGAAGAAAGATTTTGTCTAAATCCTTTTATGTTATTTGATATCAGTACAACCGTGATGATCATATTTTCTTATTTCAGTTTTTGTTTTGTATTTACTTATGTATTGTGATTATTTATTACATTAATAATTATATATGCTATCTCTTTTATCATTTGAAAATTACTTTGCATTACTGATAGACTCCTAGGGGGGGTTATAAGAGGCATCGAGAAGCAATTTTTAGTTGATCGACAATAAAATATTATATATATAATAAAAATAATTCCTCATTAGTTCGATTATAAGACGACCCATGTTTTTCAATAAAATGTGTGATCGTTTATGTTGTGTGATTGTTCGATTAGTATGTTGGATAAAAATTTGTTAATTTTTTCATGTAAAATTTTAAATCAAAAATATCCATATATTTATATGAAACAAAGAGTGTGTTTTGTTTACGAATTTGCTAATTATAAAAGAATTAGGCTTTTAATGTTGTATGCGAACGATTATATTAGGCATAGAAATGTCCAAACATTTTATAAGAAAAATTTATGTCATTTAAAGTACCTACATAAGTAATATTCATACGTGAGAGTTACAAGATAGGATATAAAAATGCTCCAAGGAAGTTTCACTATAATTGATTGAGAGACAACTATACTAGTTAGTGATCACAAATATGATGTAGGGGATGAGTGGAAAAATATTCACTCTAGTATTTGCGTATAATATTTCTGATCATAACTGCCAGATATTCCACATTGTATTCTACAAAATATACAATGTCATCATTATCCCGATGGATAGCCATTACGGCATATTTTCTTAAATAACGCTTGCGTTACCTATTTTAAAAAATATTATACAAAATTATGTGTTATATAAAGAAAAGACATTAAAAGCGCGTTATTTATATATTATTTTGAACATTTAATGTATTTTCTTGCACTCTATCAATAAGATTCCTATTATGTTGTGAAAATATATTTTCTGATAATTATTTTAATTATTAAAAAATCTGTTTTTGCAATGAGTGAATTCAATTCAGCAGAAAATGTTTGGTAAATTTATACAGTCTTTATAAACATTATATCATAATTTTACAATATTTCACCTAATTCGCATTATAATCGGGTAAAATAATCGGGTTTGTAAACTATTAAACTATTAAAATGAATGTAAAATTACTCCCAACTTTTATTTTAAATTTTCACAAAACAAATTTTGTTGTTTATTAACAAAAAGTAGATTGCGGTTAAATATTAGAAAAATAAGGCTTTGGAGAAAAAAATATTGAGCAACTATTGCTTGTACGGACGATACCTTGCTGCCATCTAGTGTCGATAAAATAAACTGTTAAAAAATTTATTTCTTTTATTTGTTTTAGGTAACGAGATAATACGAATGAAATTTTATAATATTAAATAGCTAGATCAAATAAATTAAGAAGTTTTTCATCAGTAACTCATCGCTAATATTATAAAAAAAAAAATAAAGACATTGATTAAATTATTTTTTATATTCGTCGAAATGACCTAAAAATAAATAAAGATTAGGACTTATCGAATTTGTTTTCGTAATTGCCAGAATAACAAAATCTTTGATATTTTTAAATTCAAACAAATCACGAGTATTCCAGTCAAAAATATATTTAGCTATATTTTAAGCGTTTAAACTAAGAGCAGATAAGTTATGAATCATGAATTATTATTGCGTTGCGTATGCAGATTCATATCTTAAAATAGCAATATTCCGATTATATTTCATATATAATAATAGCAGTAATCTTTTTATTAGAATGTTTTAAAATTGATTAAAAAATATCTCATTCTGTGATTTTAAAATCCGTAAACTAAGTTTTTAGATATACGGAAAAAAATTTATATTTTTTGTCAATGTCTCTCGCAGTTTATCTTCTAGAAAGAGTAGTTTTTTTTATTTGCTTGTCATTAGCTATTAGATC
Source organism: Androctonus mauritanicus (assembly GCA_011317285.2). NCBI lineage: Eukaryota > Metazoa > Arthropoda > Arachnida > Scorpiones > Buthidae > Androctonus > Androctonus mauritanicus. Next base: position 36,033 of record WUQG02439864.1, read on the forward strand.
CAATACGAAATAAATCTTTCCTCATTCAAAAAAAAAAAAAAATTCTATGCATAATTAGAAACCAGAGAGAAATTTTTATATTATAAAGTTTATAAACATTTTATTAATCCATTATCGACAATATAAAAATATAGGAGTTCGGGAGAGTTGAACCCTGTTTTACTTGAAAGCCCATAAAATCTAATGTATGAGATGCAACGATTTTTTATTTATGTCGTAATATAGCCTTGTCATTTGACTACACTTTGAGTGTTTTGTCATTTCAATACCTTAATAAATGTAAGCACAAAAGTAATTTTTTAAAAAATGAGATTTGGCTCATCTCTCCCCAAGGGATGGGAGATTTGACCATGTCCTAGTAACTAGGGAACAA
>WUQG02439865.1:0-13667 GCA_011317285.2 Androctonus mauritanicus
GTACTAGCTATTCAGATAAGTTGGCTTCAACTTCAGAATTGAGAAACTTGCACGTTATAAATTATAAAGGAATTAACATTAAAAAAATTAACATTTTAAAAATAACATTAAAATGTAACAATATTCTAATCTTACTTGGCATTAATCCAGACTAATTTTAGGCACACATTAATTTCATCATTTTTATCTGAAAGTTCAAAATCAGCTTATAAATTTTTTTAAATTAAAATAAATTATATTTTTAAAATTAATTTTCATTTTATATTAAAAAATATTAATTTATGTCAAAAAATACAGTTTTATTAAAAATAGCTAATTTATAACAATAGTTTATTGTTCTAATATTAATAGAGGTAGTCCACGATTTATGATGGAGTTTGGTTCTGATAATTTTGAATCCCACCATCATAAATCAGAAATGGTCAGAAATCAAAAATGCTCAAAATTTATGGATTGTTCACTACCAATATTTATTATTACATTCCACTTTATCATAATAAATTTAATCAACACAAAAATAATGTTTCTGTATTTCAGACCATTGAGTCAGAGAATATTGATGATATTGCCACCATAAGTATGAGTTGGTTGTAAATAAAGGGCTAACCTATATTTATAAAAATTAATTTATACATAAATGTAAATCAAATTATTACAAAATATTTTGAAACAAAAACTGATTTACTTAAATATATTCAAAAAGTTTCAATAATTTCAAAAACTACATTTATGCAATGATACTGCAATTTTTTGGAAGCTAACTTTTTATAAATTTAGCTTCCAAAAAATTATTGTTGTTCTTATATTTAGAGTGCTGCTATTAGATATATCCTATTTTAATTATTTTGTACATCAGTAATTCTTTATAGTACTATTTGATTGTGGCAAACAGTTTGTCAAGTCAATCCTTAATTTCTTGATTCAAAGAGGATAATATATCATATAACCTGCTCAATTTTCCCATCCAATAATGGATCACTGCACAGACATAAGTATGCACTTATGTCTTCAAAAAAAATTTTGAGCTATTTGTTAATAGGTAAAAAATATAAAATAATAATAATAATGATGATAAAGACAAATTCTTTTATGTTCTAATGATGTTATTTTTGATATAGAACTATCTTTTTCTCTGCATTAGAAAAGCAGTAACCTTGGGAGCATGGATGCAATGAAAACATGTCACACTTTGAATGCTTAAATTTTCAAAACTAATAATCATAGAGTAACAAATAATATTTCATTAGACAGCATATAGAATCCTATTTATAATAAAATAAATTTCAACTCTTCAACCCTTAAGCATTTGATACAGTAGCATTAGGTTAAGCTAAATTTATTTACTTTTTTAAGATGCCATAAAAATTCAGGGAAAATTACTATAAGAATCAACTAAAGTTGAAAAGTGAATATTGAAAGTTTCAAATGGATAAAATGTACAGTACAACAAAGATATGAGAATAGGCAGTGCCATCATATACAAAAAGAACAGAGTCAGCATGATAGCAATGCTCAACATACTAATGAAAGTTGGTGACAAATATGTTAGACAATTTGCTGTTGCAGACAAATACAGAAACATATGTGCAGTGGAGCTGATAATTGGCAATAAGAAATGTTTGTTGATATCAATTTACATAAATCCCAACATCTCCTTAGAGAACAGAGAAAGAATTTTTCATTTCTCACATTTTGCTTGCTTACAGCTCCAACATTGATAAAATAAGTTCAGAATTACACCAATGCCCTTCACAGAATACTTCAATGGCAGTTCTACATTGTAGATTGCAATACAATTGCTACAACTATAGTAGATAACAAATTAAAAAAAAAAAATTTATCTTGAACTTTTAGAGGGATGCCTCAAAATTAGATTGTGCCTGGGGCCTCCAAATGTGTTTAATTGAAAATTCCAATCTTCAAAGAATGTGTAATAGCTTAATTTATCTCTTTCAGCAACTTTAAACTTTTCATCTAATGCTCAAAAGTTTGCCATGTTAGAAGGTCATTTTGTAAGTTTGTGTAGGATTGAAAAATTTGTTCATACAAAATTTGCAATCACATTCTAGAAAATTGATGATATAAAAAGTTGAACATATAGGTAAGTTGCAAACAGGGATCTGGAACATGAGAGAGATGAAATGTGAAGGTTGGAATGAGGAAAAAAGGGCAACCATTAGTCTTAAATGATTTAAGATAGAAAATTTTTATCTATATAATTTCTAAAAGTGTTTGTATTTGTAAAATTTTTTTTAAAGATGTTTTCAAATTTTGAACATACTGTAATTTATTTAATAAATATAAACTTTATAACGTATGTTATAGTTTTGATTAATTATGTTATGTTATTGATATCATAATTAATGAAAATTTATCTTGATTATTGACAATAATATCATCTCAAATGATATATATCTTTTACTCAACAATAAAAGTTTAAATTGCAATAACATAATTTAATCAAAATAAGAGCATGGTTTGTAAGGCTAATTTTCTATTTAAATTAATATGAACTATATTATAATAAATTTCAAAATGTCAAATTAATTTAAAATTGTTAAGTTATTTATTACATTCAAAATTGAACATTTATATTTAAAAAATATTTCATCAGAAAACTAAGTATTTTAAACAAACAAGAAAACTGTTTTTCTATATCATATTATAAATAAATAATTTCAAACAATGATTCAAAATATATAATTTAATAATAAAATTAACCAAACTGAAAGATGTGATTGTACAATATAATCAATAAAATTTTTTAAAATGACCATATATACTATTATCTTGACAAATTTTCTTCTTTCAGAGAAAATGCATAAAAATATTATAGAAAATTAAATGACAATATTTTACATAATTAATGTAATAAATTGTTATGCCTTTAAAAATATATTTCAAATAATAAATAAAAAATGATTTGCTTTAATAATGTTAAATAATATTAATTTATAAGTAGCATATAGCATGAACTAACAAAGGAAATGTTAATTAGAAAATGATCCAAACATTTCATTCCAGATTAGGATGAATTTCTATACTAGAAAAATAGTTTAGAATATATCTAAATTATGAAATAGTAAATTAAGCAATCTTAAGCTAAATTTAATCAATTATTAAAAATTACATTTATTCTATAGTTTTCCATTAGAATAGAGGAATTTTCAGCTAGTTTGAGTTTTCTAAATGTTTATTTTATATTGCTATACATAAAATACATACTTAATATAAAATTTGCTAAATAACATTAGAATCTACCTTGTTTTATTTTATTTGATGAATTATCATTGAATATTTCTTTAGATTTCAAAACATCTGCAATGACAAAACTAAGAATAGGTTGATCAAGAAAATATTCAGTTATAGATGATATTTTGATTATATTTTTTGTTATTTCTTCTTCTATTTCAAATACATATAATACCTAAAAATAAATAAATTTCATTTGTAAAATGTATTTATTGTAATTATTAGCAATTGCAATATCAGAATACAAAAAGTAATAAAATCAGCAAAGTTATATATAGACACATTTCAAATGGAAAAATTTCTGAATGTACAGCAAAACAATAAATTAAAATTAAAAGTTATAAAAATATTAATTTAGATTTCATTCTAATATGAATTATTAGAATATTTACTACATATAATTATCAAAATTTAAAAATTAAGCTAATTAACTGAAAAATTTTAATTATAATTTTTCAGTTTTTGAATTAATTTAAAAATATAATTCAAAAACTAAAAAATTAAATACTACAATTTATACATGGCTCTAGAAAAAGCATTCATTTAAATTACAATATACTAAACATTGCAACAACATAGCACTGATGTACATACAAGCAACAAACTGCTTTAAACAGAAAAAACTATTATTTGTGTGTTTATCAATTTACAAACAGAATGTAAATCATGATTGCAGGTAATCCTTGACTTATGAGGGTAATGAAATCAGTAAATTCTGTGACTGGTCATACAATTCTATGGATTCAAGTCCAGATCCAATGATCTAATACAGTGGTTCCCAACATGGGGCGCACGCCCCACAAGGGGCAATTTGATTTTTAAAGGGGGCAATTCGAGAATGCTTTATTAACAGTGAATTTTTTGCATTTCTTATGATTCTAGGGATCTCATATATAGTACATAAATATATATTGTGACATACATATTTTTTTAATTTAAAATCAAAATGTATATGGCAATCAGCTGGTGATAATGGAGAGGTGAAGAGCCCGCTAATAGAGAGGAGTGGTTAGAACCTTTAATGTTCACCTCTCTATTGTCATCAGCTGACTGCCATATACATTCTCATTAAGATAAGTCTGGCGATCTTAAAAGAAAGTAAAAAAGTATTTAGTGTGCACACACAGTTATTATTATTGAAAGGTCTTAATATAAATCACTTCATAATATTATTTTTTAAACAATTTCTTAGTGATTTCTTCCTCAGTATTTCAACTGTCCTTTCATTCTTTTATTTTGCTCTTTCATGAATGCCATGTTCTTTGGAAGCTTGATCAGATCAAGTTAATGGCCTTAAAGCTTTCTCCATAAGAATTCACTTTTTAAATAAAAAAATTATATATCATGGGGCATCAGGATTTTAGAGATGCTAAGATGGGGCATGGCCAAAAAAAAGGTTGGAAACCACTGGTCTAATATATGGAAAGCATTTTTTTTGTCAGTTAATGCCAAATCAGAACTAAAAAATGTCTTGCAAAGTTTATCCTGTATTATAAGAAAATTATCCACAGCACAAAGACAGGTTCTAAAATCCAAGCAAGTCTTATTTAAAACAAAAATAAGTAATAAAAATACTTTCAGTCCTGCTAAGGGCCCTTCTCAGTTATATATCATAATAAAAACTTTAAACATAATATACACAGTGAGAAAAATTCTCATACTCTTAAAAAATGTATAAATTTTGGGCATTTACAAGTTATGAATGCTCTGACTTATGAAACTGCAATTCAAACCAAACTCTGTTTAAATCAAGGACTACCTGTACCTATATAATTGCATCATAATGTAATTCTGCAGATGGTCTACAAGACTACACAAGTCTGTGAAGACCTAAGTAGACTCGTAAACTACAAGTTGCTTCATCTTCAAGGGAAAAATGCACAACCAATCCATGAAGAAATGCCAGTTGCATATGACAAGGAATGTCTATTGTATGAGATAGTGAAATGAAAGAAATGGGAACTCAAATGTGATCGATACCAGTCTATAGGATGACTCGAGAAGGTCATCCAACAGTCATGTTGTCTGTGTTTTGAGACAGAAAAAATGATACATTGACAGAAAGATTGATAACAACAGGGGCATACTACAAGTTACAGAACAATATCAAAGAAAAAAAAACATGGTTTACTATCAAAACGTGTGTTGCTGCTAGCTGACAATGTACCTATACACTGAACTGCAGCAACAGTCACTTTTTTGTGCAAATATGGGGGCTATGAAATCTTATTCATTCCCCATATTCTCCAAACCTACACCTTCAGATTTCTTCCTGTTTCAAAATATGAAAAAACATTTACAAGGAAGAAGCTTCTTCAATGATGAGATCATTTCAGTTATGGATAGCTGATTTGCCTCCAAATCTGCAAACTTCTACAAAGATGGGATTAAATAATTGTTTCATAGATATGAGAAGTTAGTAGATATATATATAGAGAAGGAAGAGCTGGAGGACTAAATTTCAGATCCTTAGCATATCTGCTTCATGATAAGGGAAAAACTTTTTGCCTCCCACTGTAAAGAAAACTTCCTTTCCTCTGTCTGTTTCTAACAGTTTAATGTTCTCTGTTTATTAAAATAATATATAATGTCATAATAAACAATAATGATGAGAAATCCATAAATTTTGGGCATTTCCAACTTCTGACCAAATCTGACCAATTGCAGCATTGGGGTTTGAATCAAATCTCACCATTGTAACTCAAGCACATTCCCAAATCCTTCAGTCATAAGGATTATCTGCATATATGTCATATATAATACAGATATCTCTTGATTACAAAGATTATTGAGACCTTAACTATTTCTTAAGTGAAATTTGGTAAATCAGAAATTCATTTCCCATTAATTTCAATGTAAAAATTTTTAATTGGTTTTTGGATATAAGAAAGTCATTGTTATTTTTACCTATTGATGTTAAAGCTTTTCAAAAGCATTAATATAAATATAATTATGAATATACTATAGTGCAATAGTTTACAATAGATATAATCTATTTAGCCTATTCCTTGTCATTTGATTTTGAACTTAAGAGCCAAGTGCTAAGTAGTTTTTGAATTTAAGTCTATTAAGGTAGTAAACTTGCCAATCATTGTGATCTTATTTATTAATTAAAAATTTTTAAATTTTATCAAATATTGCCTTAAATTTATGTAATTCTCAAAAATCTTCAGTCTGCTAAACTATTTGCAAAAAAAATTAATTTTCTGGAAGTTAGTATTGATGTTTTAATTCTATTTGTTAAAAATTCATTAATTATGGATTTTGTTATGATAATTATTTTAATAAAGACCAATAAACACAAAAAAATATTTTTTTTTAAAAAATCATTACATTGGTTAAATTTAGCAACTTTGATAAAACAACAAAATATCATTTTTCAAATTTATATATGGATAAAATTAAGATTTATTCCTATATAAATTAATAAGGATTAAAGATTTATACATCTGAAATAATATATCAATATAATGATTGTTTTATAAAGTTAAATAATAATATACAGGGTTGTGCAGGTAAATCCGGAAATAATTAATGCAGGAATTTGCACTATTTCTGAATGGGCGGTAATTTGGCTATACTTGCATGTAACACGGTAGTGACCTTGGTAGAGCCTAGGCATTCACAAAATGGCCACCATGTCATCAGCATGTGCAGAGCATGATTGGAAAGTAGTCATACTTGAGTCTCTTCATGCTGGAGAGTCGCCGTGGGAAATAATCGAGTGGTTCGGTTACAAGACGACGCAGGTTTATGATATAGCAAAGAAGTTCAGGGAGTCTGAGACAGAGGAAGTCATTCCCGACCAGGTCAAACATTGAAAGCGACCTGACTGTAAGAGGAGTGACAAATTTGTTGCCGATTTGAAGGAGAAGATTGACCAGGACCGAGGATGGAGCATGGCTGACCTAGCAAAGGAAATGGGTGTTTCGAGGTCAACTGTTAGTCGGACTATGAAGAATTTGGGGTACAAGTCCCTTGTTCTCAGGAACTGGCAACTGTTGACCTAGAAGAACAAGTTTGACTGCAAACTGAAGGCCACTGCCCTGTTGAACGATCTGAAGCATGGCAGCGGTGGATTCTTTCGTTTCTTCTTGGACGAAAAGAACTTTATCCAGGATAGAAAGGTCAACTGCCAAAATGACCGATGGTTGTGTCAGAATGCCAGTGACATGCCTACAGTCATGCACACCAAGTTTCCTGCTTCCATCATGGTCCTGGGAATCGTGAGAAACGAGGGTGACGTCATGCCGTTGCACATCTTCAAGGAAGGTCTGAGAGTGTGACTGCAGACACTTACATCAATGTGTTGGAGAGAGTTGTGAAGCCTTGGATGGACAACATTGCCGCTGGGAAGGATTACATCTTCCAGCAGTACTCAGTCCCAGCCCACAAGACAAGGAAAACCTAGGCCTGGCTTTACAACAATCTCCCATACCACTGGTCGCCCGACTTGTGGCCTCCCTCAAGCCCCAACTGCAATCCCCTTGACTACTACATGTGGGGCATTGTTGAATGAAAGGTCAATGAAATCCACCACAACAGCAAAAACTTCCTGAAAGCTTCCTTCGCCAAGGTCATGACCTCGTTAGACCGAGACATGGTGAAGTGTGCATGTCAGAGTTTCTGGACCCGCCTAGAAAAGTGTTGTAGCAGCAGATGGCGGCTACATAGAGTAACTGCAATTATAAATAATGTAAATATGTTTTTATATAGTTTTGTTTATAATAAATTTATTTTTTCTTGCAATTTTGTCGTTATTAATTGCATCGCGATTTTTCTGGATTTACCTGCACGGCACTGTATGCACAAAATCTCTTCATATAGAGCTATTTCTCCACATCTGTACACTTTTTGATAAAATTAATCCATACATCCTCTTCCTATCATGAAGAGGATGTATGGATACATCATCATCATGGTAGGAAGAGGAGTATATATTTCAGTGCATATATCACTTATTCTCATCAATCATCCTTTTCACTTTCCAATGATTTATAAAAGAAAGTGTAAAAAAGTGATTTTTAAACTTTTAATCTCCAATGATCATTATAATTATTTCCCCATTACATTTTTTTAAGCAAAACAAATTATTAAAATGAATTACTCTGTAGAAAAGCACTAATCAGCAGTAATAAATCCAAAACTCTTTTATTTTACATTATACAAATGTTTTCAACAGCACTAGCCGTTGTCATCAGGTTAACAGTTAAACTAAAAGCCAATAGAACAAGGAATAGAATATAGAACAAAAAATATAGTTCGTGAAAAGTTCGAATTGTAGAATTAATGTTTAACAATTTCTTCTTAAGGTGCTACAGTAACAGGATTTCATATGCAGACAATGTAGATAAAATATAATTAAAAATTAAACTATATATTCAGTTAAACTAAAAATTATAAAATATACATAGAAAGTAATTAATAAAATATACCAACAGACAACATAATAGACATAACACATTATCTTAACAGTTAGTGGGGCTGGAAAAAATCTGAGCCGTGTGAATCGGTGCCATAAAACAAATATTATATATTGCCTTGTGGGGTCCTACTAAAGGTGGACGAGTGAAATGCTAGCAGATTTCGGGAAAAGGTTGAGACTTGTGATCTTTGGGTGTTCCCAATCAAATATTTCCATGCTGCCGGTATCTCGACAGCTTGCTTTTTTTAAAGCAAATTATTAAAATAATTTTTTTCTCTATTTTTCATAATAAAATAAGATATAACTTAGCAAATCAAATGTTATTTGTTTTATAGTTTTTTTGTTGAATTTTTTATGGATTGAATCTTTCTGATTATTGAAAATTAATGGCAAATCCTTATTGCTATCATTATGGGTCTCTAGGCTACAGGTTGGAAGCTAATAGTTCAAACTCTTACATTACTGATAAAGTAGGAAATTTATTATTCATAAGTATAAAATCTTATTGATATGATGATAAATAATTTTTTTATTTTTATAGAATTAGAAAATGAAATATCAATGGATTCAGAATCACCAATACCTTCCAAATACAGAAATATAGAAGCACAAGATTATTCTGAAGAATCTTTACCTACTGCAATGGATTTTGAAGAATCAAGAATAGAAAAGAGGGATTGCAATGAAATTGAAAAACAGTATGTTAAGTTTAAAGCACTTGTTTTAGATTTACTATAACAATTTTTATTAGTTTTTTTTATCATTTAATGCACTTTGAGAATATTATTTTAATATATATTGATATATTATTAAAAGTTGGCTGTTATAACTGATATTTTGTTAAGCTCTTTTTAGAAAGAAATACTTCAAGCAGAATTCTCAGTTTAAATTTTTTTTAATGCCATTTTCTTTTCAATGAATATTAAATGATAGGATTTTACCAGACTATTAACTTTTCATATTGATGATAAGAATTAACTGGTTATATTTGGATTCCTCTAAACTGTAAATAATTTTAATATTTTCAAGAAATGCTAATTGTTTTCCATGTGGCCATTGGTTGATGCTATTTATAACTCTCTTAATGACAAGGTTGTACATAGCAAAATTTAAAACTTCACTCATCCTTTCAATAAGATGATATATAGTCTTTGACTTATTACAAGATTTAGTTTCAAACTCCAAATTGTAAGTCATAAATGTTCAAAATTTGTAGACTTCTCACTACTAATGCTTACTAGGACAGTATACATCATCATAATAAATGTAAAAAAAATTACAAGAACCAGATACAAAAAAATGATACTTTCCATATAATCAAATCATTGAATTTAATATATGGTCTGATATATGGAAAATATCATTTTTTTTTTTTTTTTAGGCTCACTCTTTATGGAAAGTTTTTTTACATGGAATTTCATTAATCAATCACAGAATTTACTGATTACATCACTGCTGTAAATCAAACTATTTTTTATTGTAATAGATAATCAAAACTAAATTTGATTGTTATAAGAGTTTGATTGCTATAAAAATCATTGCACTCTAAATATGTGAAAAAATTAAAATGGATTGTCTGCAATCAGGTAAAAAGGAAACAAAAAAGAGAAATCCAATTAGATGATGTATTAGTTGTCAGTGATAATCTCAATCTTATCTTGCATCCAAACTTTTGAAGAATGAACCATGTATGTAGTAAATCAAAATATGAAATTGACAGAACTTGCAGCAAAGATTGACTTCATCCTTATGTCATTGGAACAGTATAAGGTAATGTTAAGCTGGAATATTGTTAAAGAGAAGTTAAAGAACATTACCTGTGATAAAGTTAATGAAGCTAGAAAAGTCTCAGCAGTTTCATAGAATATACTAGGCAATGGATGGCAAATTATGATATCATTTGCACACAAGATGATAAATTCAAGAAGATATTGGTCATGATACCTAATGACAATTATTAGGAGTTCCTTAAAAAATTTATTGAAAAATCAAAGTTGGAGCAAATAAATCATGATCCTATCCAAAGAATAATAAGAAAACTTGGAAAAATCATGCTTGATAAAACTTTTCCAGAAATTTGAAGGGTTGAACTGATTAAAATTTACATATATTAAAAAATATATTTAAAGCACTGTGCATATATGTGCCCCATGTCTTTTTGCATATAAAAATACATAAAAAGAAAATCCTATTTCTGGAAGACCTATGATAGATAAAATAAATTTAATAAATATAATATCTAAAATCAGTTGCAAAATGATGTCTTCAGAAAATGAAGAATTACACTAGAACAGTTAAATCAACTAAGGAATTCATTGAAATATTAACAAAGATTACCTAATGAAATTATAAATTTTTGATTATGAATCCTTCTATCCATCAATTGAAATTGTTCTAGTATGCTAGTAGTATATAATCTCAATGTAAGTCTTGTCAATCTTATTGATACTACGACGGCCTTTTGGTTTCCGATCTTGCTACCTTTCTACTTCTACAAGAATGCATAACCTTGCGTTTGGCGCAGCATGGCCCAGGTGGCCCTTGTGCCAGTAATCCTACTAACTCCAACTGTTCTAGTATGCCTTATTTTATATAATTTTGTTAATACATGTTGAAGATGCCATAAATAGAATGACGATCATAGGATATATTCTTTTAAGATTATTTCTGCTTAGACTTATTATAACTTAATATTTTAAACTCAAGCACATTTCAGTAATTATACACATTATTATTTATTTAGTGAATAAATAAATAAATAATGTGTATAATCAAAATAGAATCATCTTTAGCATTATAAACTATAGGATCAAACATATAAATTTAATAAAACATCATTATTACGTTATTCTCTAAATTCAAAATTTATGTATTAGTTCAATATCAGTTAATTAAATTAGCATATTTATTATAAAATATTAACAATATAAATCTTATCCTCCTCTGTCCAATCATCCAGCCAGCTGGCCATTTTTCATGATTTTTTTTAAGATATTTTTACTTGGATGAGTGAACTCAGCCAATTTGTACAGCCGGCTGTATGTCCCTTCTTTTCAATGCATTTTTTTCTGAACACTTCATGGCACTGTGAGCTCTACAATACCAACTAAAATATAGTTGCTCCCACTCCATTGACATCTGGTGAATGTGCTCACAGAAATGGTGAGTTTTTTTATGGTTTTTACAGGAAAATATCTGTATATGAGAATGAAATTATAATGAAGAGTGACCCTAGACTCTAACTACCATATTCCTGTTTTCATGTTTATGGTTGCCACTATGTTTATCATAGTGGTAACCATGTAAATTTTTCAATGAAATTTTTTTTGGAGACTTTTGTATGTGTTTCTATATCTGAAATAAAATTTTTATTAAATTTCCTTCAGTGGTTTTAATTTTGGACCGAGGAGGATAAATAAAATTGATTTTAATAATTACTTTGTAATCACATATCTATGAAATAGAGACAAACAACAATGCTTATGGTTGTAAGTTTGGTTTCGTAGTTAATTTTTCTGCTACTTCCTCATAGCGGAAGTGTTTCAGATTTTTGCTATTGTTTGGATTTTATAAATGTGCTTTATTTTTATTTATTCAATTCATCTTCTGAATCAAATATCCATAAAAACTTTATTGCCAACATTTTCAGTTTGAATGTTGACATGTGATTGCAGAATGATTTTGATTGGAACAACTTTTTTTTATAGCCAATCTGTTCTAAACAATAATGTCCGACAAATTGTTAACTATCGAATATAGTTGCTTCCAACCAAGAATTGATCATCAGGCATGATAAAAATCAATAATTCTCCACGATAATTGGTTATAGTTTCCGATATTTCATCCAGTGTAATACGGCCTTTAGTCGATTCTATTATTAAGCGTTCCCGAGTCCCACATCCCCGTCACTTGCAAGAAATGATATTGGGCGACCCATTTTCGTTAGCTATAACCGAGTAGCGAATGATTTAGTTTTATTTTGGTGATTTTTAAAAAATGATCTTTGACCGAGAGCATTTTCACTCGGTTTATAAACACTGTATTATATGATGATGCAATATTGATCAATAATGCCAGAATACATATATGCTGTTTGAAAACCACTGATTAAAATTTTCAAATGCATGCAAATATTGCAATCTACATAGTGTTCCATAAATGAGGGGCTTCTATGCTAGCATCGGTTTTTCATACTAGATGACCCGGGTTCGGTTTCAGGTGCCATCTGCGTAATATTTATTCGTGGAAGCTGTACTGGCGTCGATCCTTGTCTTCCACAATCCAACTGACTCCTCTGCAAGGTGGAGATTGCAGCAGGATTAGTTGGTTTTAAATGGCGACATCTGTTAATAACAAATAACCGCAATATTATTACTCAATGAAGAGATGGATTTGTGTATTTTATATACAGTACTAGCAAAGTTGACCCGACATTGCTTGGGCATAGTTTGAAGATTATATATACCGAGAGTTTTTCTTGAGACCGAACACTCTGATTTTTGGCATCGAGCCAGTTCTGATGCATATATCATGTCAGGGTGTCTATGCTGGTCTTAACAAAAACTGTCTCTCTAGCGGAACAACCAATAAGAAGCGACGTCACTGAGCAAACGTCGCTTCTTATTGATTGTTCCGCTAAAGAGAATTTTTGTTAAGAGCAGCATAGACCCTCAGGAATCGCTCGCTACGAAAAATTTTTTTTATATTTTTAATTCTAACGATATTTATTTATTATTGCATCCGAGAATCAAAAAACTTTTTAACACACAAGATTATCGGATTTTAATGCTGGTGTAATTTACAAATTTGAAAATAAATCGCTGAAAATTTGCATGAAAAGATGTGCGGCCACGGATAAGGTAAACGGATACGACACTCCCATAGACGAAAATGAAACTCATTTTACTAGCGCCATCCTTTAGCCGCATGACAAACTAAACCTGTCCCGAAGCCCACTTTCATGAGTACATCCATTAGTTCTGTAAAATCT
>WUQG02439876.1:0-13666 GCA_011317285.2 Androctonus mauritanicus
CTTTGTCGCTTCAGAAAACAAACTATACTTGACGATAGTATCGGAAGTAATATCGAGTCTACCAACTTTTAACAAACGCGTACCGGGGTATTACCAACTTCTATACGGTATTAATACTCACGGAACAGTCGATTTCTATGTAAAAGGTAACAGTGCTGGTAAGAACGGTGTTTATTTTTGCGTAATCCTGTCTCTGGATTTTCAGTTTTCAGTTTCGAATAAATATTTCAATGCAATTTGTTACGTTTGACAGCTAATCATGCAGCCTTTCGAGAACGACTTAAAATTACAACTTTTCGCCATTTTAGAATAATTAGAATAGATTGGAATGCGCAAAAAAAATCATTGAACATCTGATAGTTTAATATTTCAGCCACAGAGAGCGATAGCAGACAATGCTATGATTATGCGACGATATATAAGTGGGATGCGTCTATTGGTGTTTTCTGTCGCTCGTAGTATCGCATCGTACAGCGTCGCGTCGCTTGCACGTGGGACACGGTCTAAAAAATAAAAATACCTGTACGTATTCCAATTATTGAAAATAATATATTTCAAATTCATTATGACAAACACATATGTTAAACAGTTGTCAAACATCTAATTTCTGAATAAAATTTAGCAATATTCATATATAACTGTCATCCTCAAATATTTGATTGCTATGTATAGCTCGTGACAACATTCGAAACAGCACTTATAATTGTTCTGTCATAATATAAATAAAAGATTGTCGTATTTATTGAATATTTAATTATTCTTAAAGAAACTTTATTAAACTAAGCGAACTGAGAGAACATTTGAAGATTTTTTCACAAATTTTAACGACTTTAAGCTATGTTAATTATGGCATTTTAATTACAAAGTTTAATTGTTATAACTTCCTTTAACTTCAAATGCTTTCTCTTCCTGATGAAGTTATTATTATAGAACTTATTTCGTGATAATTATGCACTTATAATTGAGCTGTCATAAGATAAATGAAAAATATTGTTATATTTATTGAATACCTAATTGTTCTTAAAATAACCTTATTAAACTAACTGAAATGAGAGAACTTCTGTAAAGTTTCCTCATAAATTTTAATGATTTTAAAATATATTAATTACAAGTTTTAATTGTTGATATTGTTCGTTTCTTCATTTTCGAATTCTGGAGATGAATTTATTCCTGTAAACTTCATTCTTGATAATTATTATATTGCAATAATTTATTAGCATAAATAAGTTTTGTTTAGTTAAATAAAAATATTATTTTATTAAAAAATAATGTGCAGTAACATAGATGTACTGGATTCATTAAGTGAAGACGTGCTAAATATCAAAGAGTGGATACTGTAGTCTATATATTATAATTTTCTTTTACTCAGAGCCCAATATCAAGATAATTATAGGTAAATACATGGATAAATTTATAGATTTTATGTAGCCTATAAATTTTGTTCATAGAAAAGTGAATTTCAAGCCTTCAGGCATATATTAATTAGTTCTTATCGGCTCAAGTAACCAAGAATTATTATCTAGCTTAAGGTTATAATCTTGTAGGTTAATTTACAGGTTATATAAATATCAGGAAAAATTTTCTGCGTTATATGCATATTTATAGTGCACAAATTTTCTTCATTTTTTTTCTATAGACAAGCATCATAACTACTTTGTATTCAATGGATTTAGAGGACATGACTTTATAATTAAAACTTAAACTTCATAATTTAAACTCGATCATTTTTGAAATTAGCGTTAAAAAAAACTATATAGTGATAAATCACACCATTTTGTTCGAAAAAATTAAACTCTGAAACATCCATTGAGACAAATCACATTATCTTTCTAGTTTAAGTTAGAAAAATCAGTAACATTTTTAAAATTCATATCAAAGCTCTTCAAAGCGTATGCATTTCAATATTCTAAGAAAAAGTTTTGTTTTTGATCTCTCTAATTAAGATGAAACCAAGATTTAAACATTCTCTACTGCAGATGTGGGCAAAATATTTTTTAAAGTTGCCACGTGTGTGGCGAACGAAATGTTCAATTCGTCACACCTTCTAAAAATTAAGAATGAAAAAAGAATTACTGGTTTATTTATTTAAACTTTTAATCATAACATAATAATCAGCTGGTCTGTTTTGTTTTTTTTTTCCAATTTTTAACATAAAAATTAACTTTTTTTTTATTAGTAAGAAAAGAAAAATATGCCAAAGTCAAAATCGACACACATGGCGATTGGCGAACATCTCTGCTCTAGTGAAACAGAATCAAGTTAAAAAATTTCAGAAAGTAATAATTACAGTAATTAATTTTATTGATAATTTTAAATTATTAATATAATTAAACCTTTTCGCTTGCTTTAATATCTGAAAAATTTTCAATTTAATTTAGCACAGCAATTATTACGACTAACTTAAAGTTGTTATCCGGTTATATAGTGTATATCCATTTAGAAAATTACATACGGTATATAGTTTAACATTGTTTATGCATTTTAGTTGATTATGTGCATATGGAATGTATCTTTGTTTACTTTTACATATAGTAAGTATCTAATGCATGTTTATAATTAAAGCCAAAATGTGTCATTTTAATACTCATCAGATTTATCTCGTTTAATATTAATTTTATGACATTTATCATATAAAATTAGCATTAAGCATATAATGAATTATTTACTGTTTGGATCCACGCCATATTTTTCATCGTCGTTTTTCTATAATCTCCTTTTTTAACGTCCTGTAAGATAGATACATCTGTGCCATATATTTGTGAATCATTAAAACAGTTCATGCCTCCTCTCTTTTATATTGTTATGTTGCAAATTTTAAACTTTCTTCGGACTAAAAACCTATGCTTGTGTCTTACTTGTTAGTATAAGTTCTTATCATTTAATTTATGAAAACAAATTATAAATACAAAAATTTAAATTCGGCATCTAATCCTGAAGAAAAAGTTGGCATCTTTTCTGTTGATCAGGGCGAGATGCAAGTTTTTAATCACGTGACTTAAAATGGATAAATTAGAACAACATCAAAGGCAAATTATTCTTTAAAGTATCCACTACATATTAAATATGTTAATTTTTACTATGCTATTATTATGATTAATAATAATATTACTACAAAAAATTACTGTATAATTTTTGGATGAAAATTCCGACACTTACTGGGAATTTTTCGATTTCCAATTGATAATCTGATAATACCCATTTTCTGTATTTATGGTGGGTTTATAGGAGGTTATAATAATCACCTTCTTTCGTCACCTGTTGAAACGAACTAGAGAAAAATAGGCTACTTTCCCATCTTGCCATCCATCACCATCCACCATCTTGCCATCACTATTTAAAAAGATTACCATCTTGACCCGATTCACTATTCAAAAAGAATGCCCTGATCTTTAATTGCCAATGATTAAAAACTGAATTAATTAGTTCCCAATATTTTGATTGATTGATTGATTACGATTTTCTAATTTTAAAAATGTCATTACAATTACGTTTTCGTTTGCGTAATAATTATTTTATTTCTATCATCAGTTCAATCTAAACATATCGATAGTTTAATATCATCTTTTTCGACATTTATATTTTTATTCACTGCTGAATATTCAGAATATGTGTATCTTTTTTTTGTATCCATATAACCTATTTAGCAATCTACATCCAGTGGCGTACCAAGGGAGGCGAGGGCATCCGAAGAACCTTAAGTTTTAAGTACTGTATATGTATTTATATGTAGGAATATAAAAAAGGGACTTTGTATTCTGGGAGGATGATTACTTATAAATGTGTCGTGTTCATGTTTAACAGTTTATATTAGAAGCACTTATGCTATAATTTTATAAGATATGAGCAGTTTTCCACCTCTCTAATTTGCAGGCATTCAGTCATCGCACTTTATTGAAAAAGAAATTGAAGAACTTTCGAAGTTGACTCAAGCCTCATGGAAACTTTTGATGAGATAGAAGGAAATGAAATCTTACCAGAAATTAAACGGTTGAGACGATATCTTCAAGTAGCAAAAACGAAAAGAAAGAACGAAGCAAAAAGTGGTCTGCATTGAAAATGTTAAAGTTTATTGTGGAAATGGACTTCCAAGAATCAATTCCTAACTTATATTTGGCAGTGTGTGTGTTTCAGTTGCTTCTTGCCAGAGAAGCTTTTCAAAGTTGAAGTTGATTAAAAGCTATCTTCGATCAACAATGAGCCAAGTAAGACTTAACGGTTTGGCCATCCTTTCCATTGAAAATGCAGTAGCTAAAAAAACATTAATTTTGATGAAGCTATAAAAAATTTGTTTTAAAGTCAAAGCTGGCTAAAAAAAAAAAACAATTTTAGGTTTTTTAATAGACAAAAAAGTTAAAAACATTTTAGTAAAACACCAAAACTGGCAGATTAATAAGCTTTTTTAAAATATATGCTTGTTTGCTAGATGTAAATTGTTTTTTTTTTTAATCTTAAGATTTTTTTTGTTTTCCAAATATCATTTTAACTATTTAATTTTGATTAAATAAATATTAATTATATAGTCGTGTTGACGTTTTGTATGGTGATCATTCCAATTAGGGAGGCCCCAGGGAGATTTCCGCCTCGGGCCTCGATAGTTGTAGGTTTGCCACTGATTAAATCCAACATAAGAAATACGTTACTGATTTCCATGAGACTATTAATTAAATAACAGATACTAAAATATCTAGAAATTATCTTTGCGATTTGTTGAAGCTGTTTATCGATATAAATCTTGCAATTATTAAAAATTAATGAGGATACAAAAATAAAAAAAAAAAAACAGTAAAGAGTTTATAGGTAATTCGTTGTTAAAAAACATGCTTATTTTGATTGAAAAAATATCACTAACTAGCGTCATTTTGTTGAAAAATGACTAAAAAAATCTTGTTATTTATTTTTTCTTTATACCATTAGCTGTAGACGTAACATTACCTAAAATAATTTATATAAAATATTAATTAATTAATATTTTATCATCTTGACATTTGAGTTAAGATTATTAACTGCAGCGTGATGAATCATATAATTATTTTATGCATAATACATAGCATCATAGAATTAGGTTATTTTATTGTCGATTGCTAGAAATCTAAGTTTTCGATTTTCTATAATAATAATAATAGTAATATAAAAAAATCGAAAATCTAGAGAGAAGGAAAAAAAACAGTAATATGTTCACGAGTATATATATATATAACTTATAGATCATTCATAATTAATAAAACAAAATCTAGTTAAATTAATTATGATTATTTGATCATAACTAAAATACATTTAATCATTTAATTGAAAATCTCTTAACATTTTAGTTACCATAAAATTCATTTTTCCTGGTTTTCCTTCTTTGAATGTAGAATATCTATTTTTTTTTTTTTTTTTTTTTTTTATAAACATTTTAATGATTTTCTTTTACATAGATGAGAGTAAAATTTTAAACATAACATATATTTCGTACTTGTTACACGTATTCTTAATTAATAAATAAATAAAATTATTGAATCCTTTGATAAATACCTCAGAGTATTCAATAATTTTATTTATTTATTAATTCAGAACACGTGTAACAAGTAGGAAATATATGTTATGTTTAAAATTTTACTCTCATCTATGTAAAAGAAAATCATTAAAATGTTTACATAAAAAAAAAAGCATAAATTAGATATTCAAAAAAAGGAAAAATGAATTTTATGGTAACTAAAATGTGAAGAGATTGTCATTCTACATTCTACATTCAAAGAAGGAAAACCAGAAAAAATGAATTTTATGATAACTAAAATGTTAAGAGATTTTCAATTAAATGATTAAATGTATTTTAGTTATGATTAAATAATCATAATTAACTTAACTATATTTTGTTTTATTAATTACGAATACAAAAATTAAAATTTTATTATAAATATATATATATATATAATTGCGAAAATGTTTCTTAACCGCATTAATTTCGGTTATCATTGAAATACGAAATACTGTAACCGAAATTTTTCAGATTTTTCCTCATTTAAACTGTACCTGAGATGAATAGAATGTTTACTTTCAAGTCCTGAATAAAAATTCTATTCACCTGTTTTTAACTATATAATGTTGACATATTTCTAACTAGTTATTCATGTATACGGTACTTAATTTTCCACAGAATTCGTATAAAATTGGATATGAACCGTTATTTAGTTATTTTAAAGGCATTATATGTCATCCGGAATAGTCAAATCTAACAATTTGTTTCGTAGTCGATAGAAAAGCATCAACAAGATCGAATACAAATTTCATATAATTTATGAAATATGAGAATTTGAAGAACATAAAAGTGGATTTTAAAAGGAATGATATTACTAAAATATATTTTACGAGTATAAAATTTCCATCCGTACATCCTAAAATATATGTTTTAAAAGATCGTAGGCGGATCGCGATCTTTTATCGATTAGAATAATGCATATTATCTATATTGTATATCAATATGAGACAGATTTAAGAAAATTATAACGATCGTTTCTTAATTATGACTTAAGGAAACTAAACACATGTTTACGTAAGCTTATTAAAATTATCTCGTTATCTAGTAAAAAAAAAATTTCCTCCATTTTTAGTAACAAATCCGTCTACGAACTAATGTACACAACAGATACATGACCGTTTTTTATCTTATCTAAGGTGCGAACAACTGTCAAAGGTCGTTTATATTTATGACTCAATCCTTGCATTGTTGACATTTCAACGCAGGAATTTCCTATGAAAGGTGAGGATAGGATGATTTTTTTTAGTTATTAAATTTCATTTTAAAATGGCTTAATTTCTGTCTTAAATTAAATAATACATCGTTTAAACTGTAACTATAATATTATAAATTCATTTAAATATTTATTTAGGCCACTTTAATCGTATTAAGATACATCAAAACATTAGATTTTGCGTAGTAGCTACTCTTATATACAGTACAGTATTTATCGACGTTCTAATTTAGGGTGTTAACCAAGAAACGAGTTAACTGTAATAATTTTTCGTGTTTTCTTACCTTCTAAGATTCTGTATATATATACAGATTATATATATAAATCTATTCTAATATTCTTTAATCATAAATTTAACTGCATCAGTTAAAAATCGAAAAAAATTATTTAAATCGGTTTTAGAAACTTTATTCTCAGTAAAACAAGCGCTGATAGAAAGTCGACTACGATTTTTAAGATCAGAAAGTTAGAGACTATTTCATTTTCACAAAAATCGTAATTATTTTTTTAATCTCCATAAAGTTATTCGGTACAGGAATGCATTTTAACACTCCTATATAAATTTTCTTATAAAACAGCATTGAGAATTATTCGAAAGTTAAAAAACATTCGAGATTACCTTTTATCTATAACTTTAAAAAATATATATCATTCGTATATAGCCTATATATAGTTTTAATTTCTTCTTTTTTTCTTCTTCCCCATCTAAATGGCTTCGTTCATCGGCGAATTAAAAAAAACTCGCATAAAAGCAGGCTTTTGATGAAACTTGCATAAAATTCCCGAAGGCAAATTCTTATTTATACAGTAAAATAAAAATATCGGAATATATATATATTTTTTTCTGGTTAATTTTTTATTTTTAATGAAGGTACGCCATCTACGAGAAACTTTTTAAAATAAATCGCCATTTCATCAGTCGTAATATTTACTAGCATTTATAATGCTGTCAGTAACAGAAGAGGTAAGTAACTTTCGACGTAATTTATACGCGCCGTGTACAAAATTTTAAAAGTAATTAAAGTACAAAAGGACTTAAACAGAAATTTTTTAATATTTAATTTCGCTTTAATAAATTTTTTTTTTTTTTTAACGCCGTGACATACTTATTTTAATGTTAAACGAAGCACGCGTAAAGGAACTTCATTCAATTTTTATAAATATATATTTTTCATTTTTATATGAAAACTTATGATCTAATAAATATTTGAAAATTAAAAAATTCGTAAATCATGAAATGCAGGAATTATAAATAGAAAAAATAAATAAATAAATAAAAAATTTTCTAAATGACGAAATTTAGCCACCTGTAGTGTCACTTTTTCCTAACAAACAACTTAATTTTTGTGTTATGTACTGCACCGCTTCACTGATTAATTAACCTTTTATAAAAATATATTCTTTGTTTAAGTTTTAATGAGAATTTTAAAAACTTTAAAATATAAATATTCGTATAAATTATTTACGATTCGCAGCACGTTATGATAAATCCTAAAGTGACCTCGCTATGTTAAAACGAATTGTGAACGAAAGTGCTTACTGTTAATCCGACAATGTTCATGAAATCTTTATTTTATGTTATTGTGTTGCAGATATATAGCGAATACGAAAACATGATACCTAAGTCGTTGCCAAGTCCGAGATTTAAGAAGAAAAAACCTCCTAATCTTGCTCTATTAAAGATGCCCTCATTCAGTAAAGAAGAACACGCTTATTCTCCTACGGTAAGCGTTATTTTATATACAGTAAGCTTATAAAACTATTTTCTTAAATTTACAGAAGTATCTATAATGTTTCTATGATAAGAGAAGATATAAACAAACAGCTACATAAAAAAAAAAAAATAAGTTTATTGTTTAATACTATTTTTCTCATCAAAATATTAACAGCGATTAAATTAGTCACGACATAAAGAGTCAAAAAATATTAAATTTATATTTTATAGCAAAAATACTGACTATAAAAATTCTAAAGTAGGACGAATTCAAAGGTCAAAATGCTATTACAAGCAAGAACTTTTATCGCTAGTTATAGTGAAAGGCATATATAACTATTAATTAAGTTTAAAAATAAAACGTGCTGAAGTTTGTGGTTTTTAACGATATTTTCTAATTTAAAATAGTGGTAGCACGTACTGTTACTCATTTTATATAAACAAAAATTCGATATTAAATATTTACAGCTGCGCAAACTTTCCTCTCATACAATAATCGATCCAAGATTTAACATCAATATTTCAGACGTTGTACAGTAAATCTATGTCTCTATCTTCAACAAAAATCGATGTCACTACACAAATAACAAGCTAAATTAAAATGTCTTATTTTAGTTGACGTCAGAAGAATATTTTTTATTCATTAAAAAGTACTTAAGAATGTTGTTATAAGCGAAGTACCGTATATAGAGGGATTCTTCTCAGTAGGATTAACCGTATTCAATACCTTTATAACAGTAACCTATATAAAGTATACGTATATAATATTTCATGCAGATTATAAACACTTCACCATGAATAACAAGAGTTAAAACGACTCGAATTTTACTCCACACGTAATGGCAGTTCGTCAATTAAAAAACAACGTTACTTCAGAGTTTTTTTTCGGCGTTAAGTTAATTTATACGAGATCGCGTGTCCTTCTCTACTATTTTATTGATTATTTCCGGCCAATAACCCCGCAGGCCTACTAAAGTTAAATCTACACTTGAACTACAAGCTGGAAGTCTATTATTTAGCTCGGTTGTCATTTATTAGGAAAGAAAAAATAAAAAAAAAACAAAGAAAGTACTGCCTAGTAATTTATTATAAGCTGATAAGTATCTGACTTAATGTATTACCGCATCCGCTAACTAAAAGTAATCTCGTTTTAGTTCAACATAGAATAACTATAGGTCGAATTAATCTATTAAAAGTTATGCAAAATGTAGTAGACGACAATACATCGCCGGATAGGAAAGGTATGGGTTAATAAGCGATGTTAGAGGATGTGTAAGTTGATAAGTTTACATCGCTGCTTCTGCTTCGCTAACATAGCGAATGCTATTTTATAACGCGTAAATCTATTCTGTGGAGTTATAATAGGCGCAAGAGTTAAGGTCTCACCACTAAATTTAGCAACATATTTTACATTATATAATCAAAGTATATTATTATTCATAGTACTATAAATTATTTGATTTATAGCGCGTATTACCTCTGTTACCATAAATCCACCCATTTTACTAGATTCATAAGACTAATTGTATTGATCGGGTATATTTTTACATTTTTTTTTTTTTTAATTAATAATGTTATTTAAACAGGTTGAGATAATTATCTTTAAGTGCGGAAACTATAATCAAATTTAAATGCATTTAAAACGACTAAAACCAGATGTTAAAAGATACTCTGCCGATTATAATTTAAAATACATAATTCAAACTTTTAATGTCTTTCTCTTCGCGAACTTTTCTCTCCTCTTTCTCCAGTGTAATAAATTGGATATTTTTTTTTCTTTCTTTCTTATTCTTTATCTTACTTCTCGGAATTTAAATATTTTAGATTTACGAAAAGACCTTTCTGAAATGATTAGTTCTTTTTTTTTTTTTTTCTTTCGCTAAATCTTCTTTGAGAAGAACATCGAGAAAAATCGATGGCACTCGTTTTTGCGTGATGTTATTCTATTATTACTTGAAAAATTTCGCTCAATATGCGCTTTTCAAATTTTAAATTAAAATAAAATCATAAAGTAAATCTTCCGAAAATATCGATTTTTATTACACCTTTATTTTAAATGGAGAATTAATGAATTTTTTTTTTTTTTTAATATTTAAGAATTTTAAATCGGCCAGTTAAATTACGATTGATTAATTTTATCTCTCTAAAACGTTTTAGAAATAAAAACGGAAAATTTAAATAAGATTTTCCTTTTAAGTTAAAAAGAGAAACATTTTATAAATTGGTGTTATTGATGATCTATTATTTTTTTTTCTCGGCTCCTTTTGTCTCATAAATATTTTAAATTAAGGAATTTTTTTTTTGTTGATACGGTATTACAACAAATGCGCTGCAGTAACAAGATTCATTATATGCCATAGAAAGGCACAAATATCACAAATTTATTACCGCTCCATGTTTTAAGTTATCAAAAAATTAAAAACGATATTCAGATAAATCGAAACTGGAGTGCGAACTACCGAAGTTGCTTCCTTTTAAAAACTGTTTAAGAATCACATGAATCGTGCAGAATAATAAATAAAAAATATTATCGCAACAGTTAAACATACTAAAAACAGAAATAACTGTCTAATGGTTAATTATGAATAAAGTTTAAAAATAAAAATGCGAATCAATCGGATCCGATCTCATCTACCCGATCGTAACCAGGAATAAAATTAATTTTTATTTGTATACACATTTCTATTTTAATTATTATAATTTATTAGGTGAATAATTAATTTTAACATGAATACGATAGTCAAATTTCTATGTAATTTTTCCTCAATATCATTTTTTTCCCTTTTAATCTTTATCGAACATTTAAATCTATGGTTTCAATAATATCTGCAGCAGCGACATCTACCGCCGTTGTCAGTTTGGAAGGAAGAGAACGGAGGAGAGAAAGGATGTCTTCTGCGAATATTAATTTTTTGGATCAGAGAATATATAGTTGAAGGTACTTTTTTTTACACACATAATGCTTTATGTCATATCAGTAACATTTCTTGTAAATTTAAAACAATGACGAGTTATAAATTTTATTTAGATATACCGCACTTGAAAACATTGTCAATCCATCTGATTCATTAAAATTTCTCTTTCAAAATCGTATATTGTTTTTCATCATTTTTTTTTATTAAAAGAAACTTATTATAGAATTTATTCGTCAGAATGTTAATGAATAACATATAGAATTTCTTATACAGTATAATTTTTTTAAATAAATTTTAAAACAGATAACTTTATTAATATTAACAAATAACATGTGACTTCTAAAATTGTGGTTTCAATAAAATAATAAATTTTTGTTTTTGTATTTTAATAATAATTATATTGAAGAGATTATAAAAGAATAAAATGGGTTATCCATAAACTATAACTAAAAAATATACTTTACATTATATTAAATAAATAATTATTACATTATTTAATATATATAGGCTAGTTAATGTTTTCAAGAATGGAGACACACTATTAATTAATTTTCAGGATAAGATTGCAACTCATGATTTTAATAACTGTTTTCTATAATTTATTCTATATATTTTGCAAAATGTTTAAAAACTATGATGATAATGATATGACAAAATTTTTCACAAGATGAAGTTTTTCTAAAATATTAGAACAAGTCATAATAAACACCTTTTTAAATGTTCTTAATTTACTTCCAATTTTATAAATTATATATTTTTTCTCTGCAATAGGAACTGAAATTTACTTAGAATAAAAAAAAATATTGTATATGGAAGACATATATTTTATATATATATATACACATATACATAGAAGATGATATATATATACATTATACAATTTTAAATATATTTTTAAATAGTGACATATAATTAATAAATATCAAAGAATATATAATGATTGAGAAAGTAATTTAATATAGTGCTATCAAAATTATTTATAGATTAAGTACAACATAGATTTATATTAGTATGCATGAAATAATAATATTCCAAGAAATTTTGTTTTTATTGTAACATACTTTTTATAGTGAATATGAGCTTTCAAACTTTTAAAATATTAGCTGTATTTTATATTGAAATTTCTTAAAGAAAATTTTCTGAAATTTTAAATAAACTGTACAATTTAATGCCAATTTAGAATATATGTGTTAAAACTGTTTTTATGATTTTGATAAAATTATTGTAAGATAAACAATAAACAGATTTATTTGGTAACTAATAGTTAAATTTTCTTAAAATATAGTTTTGAAAATTGGGAATTTTTCATTTTATAAATTTTAATAGTCTAGATTTTTCTAGTCTTTAAATCTTATCAAAATGAAGTTAATTTTCATTATAACATAAACTGTATCTTATATTTTTAATTGAGATAATTTTATAATAAACTTAACAGAGTCTAGATAGCTTTCAATTTTTCTTTTCAATTTTAATAGTTTCATTATGAATTTAAAAACTTATTAAAAAATAAGAGAGAATTATTTAAATAATGTAATCAGAGAGATGAAACTTTAATTCTCTATTAATATAAATAAAAATTTAACAGTTTAATTTTTTTTATATTATTAATTGTTAAATGAGAAAAATTAAATGTGTATTTAAATTATAGGTTTTATAAACTTGATTGTTGTATATACATGCATAATATGTAATTAAATAAATTGTTATTATTAATAAATTCTGTTAAAAATTTATTTTATTATTAATTAAATTTTAATGAAATGTATAAAAATTATTTGTTTTTTTATATGGAAGTTAAAATAATGAAGTTCATATATATAGTATTATAAATATGTTTCATTAATGCAAGAGAAAGTGATTTTGAGATACTTTTCCTCAAAACACAAATGTATCATAGATAGCAACCTTACAAGGAGCATAAGAAGAAATTACAGTATTCTCCATTTCAGAATGAATTAAAATACTATAATAATTGTTTAGAAATAGCAATAAATATAGGAATTATTTTTTTTTTATTTTAAAATTTAAACACTTGAAGATAATCAATTTAAAATATGAAAAATATATTAAATAATCTTTTAAAATATGCCTTCAGTTTCATCAACTAATTTCATCAAAGCTCATAATAGACAAAAAACTATAGTTTTTACAGATAACAAATGCTTACATTTGATACAAATAACAAAACTCCAAATGGTTAAAAGAATGCCTGTAGTATAAAACTTTTGTAAAGATATATATATATATGCAATAAACTTCACTTTCAAATCATAAATAATAGTCAGTTACTAGCTCTCAGCTAAAGT
>WUQG02439887.1:0-13665 GCA_011317285.2 Androctonus mauritanicus
GATGGCCGGGCCGGGCACAGCACTCCGAAAAAACTTTTCAGGAGTTACCAAACCCGGGACTCGAACCCGGGTCTTCTTGCGTGGCACGCTGACAGCGTTACCATTCGGTCATCCGGCCGCCATGTTGCAGCATTACCAACGATGTCGTGCTACTAACTACACGTAGAGTGCATTTCTTTATTGGAATTTTTCCTTACTGATTAGACCAATGGTAGCGGAAGTTGTTTATTTCTTCTCGAGAATGACACTGACATGTTTCATTTATCCCGCGACTGCAAGGATAGTTAATTTTGACTCAATCACGGGAAAAACGAAAAACATCAGTGTCCTTTTCGAGAAAAAATAACAACTTCCGCTGCCATCAATCTACTCAGTGAGAAAACTGTCCAATAAAGAAATGCACCCATAGATTTATGGCATAATAATATCTCTATGATTTATGGTATTACACTACTAGTATTGTATATACTATATAGAAGGCGCTGCCAATTATAAAAAGATTGAGAAACCGGAAGTGACGTAAACGATCGTCCGAAATTAAATTTTATTCCGAAAACAACAGAGAATTCTTCACTAATCTTAGTGAGAAAATTTAGTCGGTAGTGTAAAATTTATCGAGTGGAGCAATTTTATAATATTATATGTAATCTTAAATTAATTAATACTGTATATACCGGAAGTAGTTCCTGTTGAATCTATAATCTCGACACCATCAACGTATGTTATAGAGAGTCGCTTATTTTGGCTCATTATTAATCTCACGTTTTTTTTTGATAGTCAGTTATCTTGGTCAGTACCACTGATGTTGTGTTGGCTATCACACGTCTCTAATTAATTTTTCGTATTTAACAGAGAGAAAGAAAAATTAATCGTATTTTTAGAACTTTTTTGCAGACTGTTAATAAGACACAACATTGTCTATTTAGAAACAAAGAGATATTATAGAAGGATGTCTTATAATGATAATTATGAAATTCTATTGAAGTTGACGTACGAAGGTGAAATTCCGGTGACAAAATATAAATCGAAAAAAACAGGGTTGAAAATCTGCATTTGTGAAATTGAGGGACCTCTTGTTCATGGTTTTTTGACGTTCGGTAAGTTGTTTTTAAATTAAAAAAAATAATTTTAACAATTATGATTAATATTGAGAATTAATCATTTTAAATCTATTTTAATTATTTATTCAGAAAATACCAACTAAATGTTTTTTTATAAGGCTAGCAAGAAGCACTGGTACCGAACCAAATAGCTACTGAGATATCAGGTCATCCCATAAGTAATGTAGTTTTTTGCACATGTGAAGAAAACAAACAAAATTTACTGGAACAGATCTTTTAATCATCGTAATAAGTGGCCCCATATTTACAACCTTCTCCTAATGTTTTTTGAATGCCAGACTTGAAGTCAATGAATTTCAATCCAGAAAACTCAGACAGGGTTCGGTGCACCTCCTTGACATTTCAAACTTTTTCTCAGAAAGATAGTGTTTGAGGCTGCGAAACATATGATAATCAGATATGTTAATCGTATATGTTTTTGATTAAGAATGCCAGATGTTTTTCCTGCAAGGCAGTGCATAGATCAGTGTTTTCAACTTTTTTTTATCTCATGGTACACTTGAACTTATAGTTAAACTTCTGTGGCACACTTGAACGTATTTTTTTTATCATAATTTAAGTATGATGATAAAAAAAAAGCTTTCTTATGTATTAGGTTGGCAACTAAGTTCCTGCTGTTTTTTAAATTTTTTAAAAGTTTATTTTTCAATAAAAATTAATAACTAATTAATCAATAATGTATTCTCCCTTGTTGTTTACAACTTCTTCCCAACGTTCAACAAAACATCCTCTTTCAAATTATTTAAAATATTATGCCAAAAACATTTAATGACATGCGGAATGTTAAAATTTAAAAAAACGGTAGGAACTTAGTTGCCAACCTAATATATATATATTTTTACTATATTATATATATGTTTATTATAACAATGAGGTACACTATAAGCAATTTAAAAAAGTTTTAATTTTGATATGTACACTTATTGTGCTTTCTACTACTTTTGAAAATAATTTATTTAATGATTTTTCAAAATTTTGTAGCACACCTAAGATCCTTTCAATGCATACCAGTTGAAAATCATTGGCATAGATGCTCTAGCTGTTGACAGTAGATGTCCCCCCTTGTAATGATTTAGTTCTGTGGTAGAAGCACATAATGAATTATGCTTTGCATATCCCATCAAACATTCAGTAAAACTTTATCTGGAAAATGTCAAAATTTAGTCAGTACTGTAGGCCGAATCTATTTTTAGGAAGCCATTAATGTTTGTGCATAATGTTGTGTCACAGAATCCATTTTTCATTTCAAATAGATTTAAGATGCAACTTAGCACAAATCATTATTCAAAAATGGCTCCTCCTTTTCACAAGAGAGCAAAAAGTGCAAATGTCTCATACTGCTACAGATTTTGTAGTGTGAGCTCATGAAGTATCCATTTACCTAGTTTTGACACATAATGAAGGTTCTGTAGATGCTTGTGAATAATTGAATGGGATGAATGAATGATTATGGCAAATTCCTTGACTGTTGCCCCTGGATTGCTTTCAACAGCAGCTCTCAACACATCATTATCCAGCTCAGTAGGTCATCTTTCACATGGCATATCTCTAAGGTTCCTGTTCCCCAACTGGAATTTCTGGAACAAGCCTTGACGCTTTCTGACATTCAAACTACTCATATATGATATTGTTGTTTCATGCCACTACAGTTGCCACATGTCCTTGTTTAAACTCATACAGCATAATATGATTATGTGCTCTTCAGACACTACAATTTCATATAGACTTTAATGCACAAGGGATACATGTACAACTGTTTTTCTCTGCCTCATATTACATGAAGAGCATGCTGTATAATACATCTTATCATGCTTTTGGTCTACTTCATCATCTAGTCACCAAAAGGAGCAGTTCACTGAATTTCTACTGGCTTGCATCCCCCAGTCATTAAAAATTGAATTACCACTCACATATCCTGCTTAGATAGGTTTTCAGTCACACTAGTCATCTTCAATGTTACACCAAATGTTTAAAAATAATGCAAGCACACAATTTAAAACTATTTAAGTTATGTGTGTTTCTAGCATTGGCTAGATGGTCATATAGTAAAGCAATCATTTATTATATTGAGGAATGGGATATTATGGAACACACATATTTTTTTAGTAGTATTAGTCTAGACTCAGCCTTGCTTTTGAATTCTATATTTCCAACCTTCTGATTGATTATACCATGGGGATTCTAAAATTGACTGTTTCCAAAAGTACTGTGTGTGATTCAACACCTTAATTCAAACAAACATAACCAAGTTTCTAGCAAAAATAAGCAATTATTATTTTAATGCCACCTCCAAATCATCAGCTGATTACTATATAATGATGTCCACTCCAGACACAACCATGAATTACTCACATCTGTAATAGAGTGAACAGGACTTTACTGTAAATGAATCAATATCTGGGCCAGATTCATCATAAAATTTTCCAAGGTGTGGAATCTGAATTCTATTTCTGGCCTGCCTAAGAATCAATTCAGTTAAGTGAATTAATCTATTGCATATGATTTCATTGCAGACATTTTAGAAAATATTTTTGAATTGAAACAAAATCATCTACTTTTATATATAAAAAAAAAAAAAAACTGAAGACCAGCATGGCTGTCACTTTTTTTTTAAATAATATTTATCATTTTCCTTTTTTATTGGATATTAAGGGGCTGGGCATCCCAATACTCGTTAGAGGCCACCCAAATTTGTGATAACAGTGGGCAATCAGATAAAGAACGGAGTTGAATGGGTTTAGCTTGGACATTTAACAAAAATTTAGAAGTATGACACCTTGAATTAAATATAGATACTCATGGTCAAAACACAGTATGCTTCTATTCTGGTGATTACTTGGCTATCTGGTCAGTTAGTCATTATTATTACAAAATCATTAATGGCAGCATTATAATTAGGGATTTTTGGCATAAATAATCACTATCATAAGTACAGATCATTGTAACTCAGATTGTCATATGTCAGGAATCCCTTGTATAAGAATATCTTAACTGCAAAAATTATATATGCATTCTAAGCTCAGAATATTAATAAGATTCTTGTGTAACTTTTAAATTTTAATTGAACTGTTGTAATTAAAATCTTAAATATTATATAATAAATGTTATATCTTAAATGTTAATTTTAAATCATTAATTGATTTAAAATTATATTAATTTCAAAATTTATTTGTATGTTTTATATATCATGTTATTTTTACTATTTTAATCCTAATTTTTAAAGTATTATATTCTATATTACTATATATTTAAAGTTTTTGCTTCAAAACATTTTAAATATAAAACGAATATTGATAATTCTCTTTTAATTATAAAGGAATACTATATTCCATTCTATATCTCAGAAAATTTCAAATCAAAAACATTTCTTGAGTAAATCTATTGAATTTTCTGCTACACTGGATTTGTTTTTATTCTTAAAATTCTTTTCAGAATTGCTTGTTTATAACATTTCATATGTTCAGAGTAAAAATTTAAACTATTTAATTTCTTACTGATCTTTTCTTTATAAATAACAAAAGCTTTTCTTCAAATAACTTTTTTCTGACCAGCTAATTATAATAATATGATTTGCATAATAATAATAATAATAATAATAATAAATTAAACATTGCAATAGCATTGACTGATGTTATTGCTATCATATTTTTTTCTCTTCAAAAATTACATTAAAAAATTCCCATCATTTTCTTAACCTAGAAAAATGATTTAAAAACTACAGATGTAACTAATGTTGGAGTTTATAAAAAGATTGTAACTAGAATTTTTTCATAAAAGTCAATATCAGTTTTGATGGATAAATCAATTAAAAATAAGATTTTATTTTTATAAAAAGGTATATTAGTCAGAAAGACTACTAAATAGATTAAATTAAATAATTCAGGAGAATATATCCCTGCAAGAAATTTATTGATATTGTGCACATTTCTGAAGTATAGTGTTCATATTTAGCAACATCGAATATTTTGATATTTGTTAAATATTTGAAAATCAAAGAATTTTATTAATTTTTATTATGAAATTAGTTATTTAATTTATAATTGAAAATTGTCTGTTCTCTCTCTCTAATCAATTGTCTATTAGTAAAATAAGCAAAAAAAATCACTTTGTTGATTTATTGATTTATTAATGCATTACATTAATCCTGATTCTAATAAATGATTGTAGATAAACATAAAAATCACTATAAAAAGTTTATTAGAATAAGTCTTAGATATATGTAGATGAAATCTAACATTATCATTACTTTTATTTGCAATACCAAGACTTCATTTCAAAACAAATATTGTCATTCTGATTGATCAAATTAGATGAAAGATCATTAGTATTTTCCTGCATGAAAACTCAGAAAAAATAAAGTTATATTTAAAATATTGATTAAATATTATTAATAATTCAAAATATATTTCTCAATTTTGAATTTTTTCATATTACTTTAGGATTATAAATCTTCAAAAATTTGACTCAGCTTAGGTTATTCAGTTATACCATTTCTATAGCTTGAGATATTCAACTATATAATATCATAAAATGGTCTCAGTCAGACTTCAGATTGACAATAAACTCTCATCTGAATGTATGAAAGCTAAAATTTTCATAAATTTCCTCATAAATATGAAATAAATCAGTCTAAGAAACAACTGGAATTCCAGTCTACATAAGAAAACAGAAATTTTCAGAGAGATATTATATATTATCTAATCAATATATTTAAATTCCATTGCAATAAAACTGAATTGTATACAAATCAAAAATATTATATAATAGTTTAATTGTATGAAATTTTAATATGCAATTATACTGTCATATTAATAGTAGGTTTTGAATTTACATCATGATTCTAAATGCTCTCACAATCTTAAACAGAAAAATTAAATTATACCATATCTGACTTTTATATTCAAAATAGAGATATATTTAATGATCTAATTTTTTTTTAATTTTCTATATAAAACATTATTATTAAATTTAACTTACAACAATGGTTGTTTATCTTCATCATCACTTTCATCAATTTCCATCATCCAACCAAAACCTCGCTGTTGTAAAAATGAAGCCCCCGGAAATGACCATACTTTATGACTTTTATTTGAAATTGATGATGACCAAGATTCCATTGATCCAGAGAGACTTTTAAAATCTAATTTTATGATGAAAATAAATTATATTTCACAATATTATATAATGATGCAAAACAAATTGAATGTCATTTTATACAATAATATGCCCATTTTAAAATAATTAAATATCTATACCAATAGAATAATAATTAAACTAAATATAAAAATCATGTACAATCAAACAAAATCATTAATTACAGATTTTTTGAAAATAAGAAAAATATATTACAATAGGTCTCTGACTTGTGCAATTAACATATCCAAAAAAAATTCATGTAAATTGAAAAATAAGTTGTCATATAAGTCCAACAATGTTTAAATTTGATATACAGGATGAAGAAAAACTTTGTTATAAAATTTTGTGTACTGACAGGGGACCTCAAAACAAGTTGAAAATGTCTAATGAACATATGGTCTAAATGACACCATTTTCGAGTTATATCCCTTTAAAGCTAGCCAATCACCATTGAGTACACAAAGCATCATGATGCATTGCTTTGCCAAGATCCATCACATTGCTTCACTCTCTTACTTATTACTGGGTAGTAAGAAGGCGAGTTACACAATGCGACGTGTCATGATGCTTTGTTTACTCGATGGTGATTGGCTAGCTTTAAAGGGTTATAACTTGAAAATGGTGTCATTTAGACCATATGTTCATTAGACATTTTCGACTTGTTTTGAGGTCCCCTATCAGTACACAAAATTTTATGACAAAGCTTTTCTTCACCCTGCATATGAATGAGCACATTAACAAACAGAATAGTCAAATGAAATGTATGAGTTTACTTTAACCATGTATAAAAAAATTTAAGGCCTTAAGCAAGAAATTTTCAAAAATGCAAATTGTTTATTGATTTTTTCATTAACATTTCATGAAAACTTAAAAATTAAGAGACATGTACTTGTATATCTCTGAAACTGCATTAGTTGAGAAACCACATAAATCAGGGACTATAGAGAGTCCTTGACTTATGATCAAATTCAAATCAGACTCCAAGATTGAAGTCAAAGTAGTCAAAAATCAGAAATTCCAAAAATTTATGATTATCTAATACCAATATTTATTATTGCATTCCACTTTATCATAATAAACTTAAACACAAAAACACAAAACCAGACACAAAAAGAATACTTTCTATATATTAGACCATTGCACATTGACTCATACACACATAAATTAACATTAACTAATTACAGAAGTTATTGGTTACACCATCACAAATATTACAGAGAATTTCAGTCTAAACGTCATGGAATTTCAGTCTATGGAATTGTGAACACTGAGTCACAAATAAAGGACTATCTGTATATAACTGATGATGATCTTATGGAAGATTATAAATGTTAGTTTAAAATAAAACTTTTTCTGTAAAATGTTGTTTATTCTGTATATGAAAAATATTTATTATAAAAAATAATGATACAATATTTTATAATACTGAAACCTGATACTTTATTAAACATCTCTTTTCAACTTTATTAGTCTATAGTTGATAAAAAGAAAAATATGATTTCCATTTTCAAAAACTATAGTGGGAGATTAATGAAATCATATAAAATTAATTAATTTTTTTTTTTAATTTGATTTGGGAGTACTCATTGATAACTGAATAAATACAAAATAAAAATGTAATAAATGATCATTATATATATATTATTAGTCAAACATAGCTGGCTAGATGTCCATTTTTCGGTTGAACTATTGTACAAATTTCTATAAATAGGCTATTTTTAGCAAGGTCTAATTTTTGATGTCTGCGACAGCCAAAATTATTTGTTGTTATTAATAATTTAAAAATTAAAGAATAAAAATTACACTGAAATTATAGTTCTTCTAAAAAGACAGA
The DNA here is from genome assembly GCA_011317285.2 of Androctonus mauritanicus. Classification (NCBI taxonomy): domain Eukaryota; kingdom Metazoa; phylum Arthropoda; class Arachnida; order Scorpiones; family Buthidae; genus Androctonus; species Androctonus mauritanicus. The sequence continues at coordinate 8,092 of WUQG02439887.1, forward strand.
ATTCACATATGGCACTGTAATATAATAATGGATGCCATTTTACAATTCTCTCTTGGATTCCCTACACAAGTTTGGAGGTTTTTTCGTCATTATATACAGTATTATAAGATTAAATCACTAGATTATATTTCCAGTCATTTATATAAGCAGGTAATTTCTAGTATTACATAAATGAGTTTTTGAGTAAATTTTGTTAATATTTTATACCATTAAAAATTCATTTATTTAATATCTTTATTGATTGCTTTTTATTTATATTTATTCAGACTTTTTTTAATTTGGAATTGTTCTCTCTTAATATAGATATTTAGAGAGAGATTATTCTTGAGAGATATCTATCTTAATGCTTTAGAAAACAAGTTCTCTCTCTAAAACATTTTCCATATTATCTCTCTAGTTTTCAATGATTAGCATTCATTGAAAACTAGAGAGAGAATCAGGTTTTTTTGATAACATTTAATAAAAACAATGTTTTACTGGCTCAATATAGGTTGTTTTATTTTATATCTCTTTGAAAATTGATAAAAGTGTCTTATATTCATATTAAAAACTACAGGCAGCCCCCGAGTTATGTAGATGATCATTCCATGAAATTCTATGCAAGTCAAAACATGTGTATATCAAGCATACATTATACAGTACTAGTGCATCACAATGATGAAGCACTAAAAATAATTACATTAAAGAATAAGCAGTTAAGTTGCATAGTAAAGCATTGTTTACTATCTTGGAGGATTTGGTTTCAATCTAAGGTCCCATTCCTCCAGTATTTCTGTAAGAGTCTATGTTCTGTAGGTGGCTTGTTACCTATGTAAGTTAGTGATTGCCTGTATATGCTATTTCCATACAAATGATATAAATTATTTTTTTCAATTTGTATAATCTTTAGTAATGTGAATAATTCAGAAACATTACCCAGAAATTTCTGGCATATCATTTGTAGGGAGATGTTAATTCTAATTTGCAAGATTTTTCTCATAGTTACAAATGAAATTCTATTTGCAAGCAAAGCTGGAAAAATCAAAACCTTTGGGTGTGATGGTGATTTATATATTAGAACTTTTGTAACTTCATACACTGATATTTCATGACATTGTCCATTATACATCATAATGATATCAAGCACTAGTGACAGACATTCTAGGACATCATCCATTGAAACTATTGTGATATCACACAAATGGTGACATATTGGGGCATCATCCATTTTACATCAGAACATTTGTGACGGTACTCATTGCTATGCCACAATGATGTTTCACACACTGACATTTATGTGATGTTATTGATATGGTCATAATTACATCAAAAAATGATGACAAAACTATGTCCCAATGATGCCACATATGCTGATGTTTTATGACCTCACCTATCACTACCTTCATATATTGAAATTATTGTGATGTCACTGCAATGGCATATTGATGTCACATACTGATAACATTCTGAGATATTATCCATTGTTTTGTCATTTGGACAAACTTTTTCAATATCAATAATTGTTATGTCATAATGATGCTACAAAATGATGATGTTTGTGATGTCATTCGTTGTTACATTGTGGTAATGTTATGTCTGTGAGACCATGACATCATCCCTACTTTATGCTTTGCAATGCCAATAATAGTCAAAACAACAGGTTGAAGGATTTAAACACATATTTTAAATTACAAACCTAAAATGTCCCATCCCTGGGGTGATTATGACCAAGATATCCTATGTTACATGTGGGGAAAGACATCCTACAAAGTTTGGTACCAATAGGTCAAATGGTGTGAGAACCTAAGTAGAACAAATGGATAGAAAGAATGACTCAAATGTACTCTTTGGGGTTTTGATTTTTGTTATCTATATTATCTACAGGATCAAGGGAAATCACCTTACAAAATTTGGTCCTGATAGGTCAAATGGTATGGGAGCCTATGCCAAACAGAGACAGACACAAACATTGTGTTTTATAAACAGATATTAATTTTTTTACTGCAGCTAATGCATATATAATAGTGTACTTTCTATTTTTGCTTTTAAAATATAAATTATATAATAAAATAGAAATTAGCAAGAAAACAAAAAAATTAAAAAATACTTATCCTTTAATAATATAATTAATTAAACTAACAATTGTTACGTGCAGTTTCTGGCATCAGCAATATTAATAATATTCTAAACACTATGTACTATTTTAATTTATAGCAAAATATTTGAAACCAATATAATTTTTAATTCATCACCAAACAGAACAGTTATCACAGTTACTTTTAATTACATAATTAAATATACTTAATAATTAATAAATATACTTTAATGTACTTTGGTAATATAATTGTTTTAGATAAAATACAAAGAAATATAATTCAAATTTTTTCTTTATTATTAGAATAGGTTAAAAATATCTGAATAAACAAGCTTAAAAATATCTGAATAAACAAGCTTGAAAATATTTAGTACAGGAATCAAAAAGACTGCATAATTCATTTTAATCATTTAATAACTTTTGATGCATAATTTTATTATTTAATTAATCAATTATTTTCTATTTATTTAAATTATCTTTATATGAATTATTCTTTGTTCTAGTTTTTGTTCTGAAAATAAGAGTTCTCATTTTCAAAAGCACTCAATAAAATTCATAATTTTAGTTTTTATGATATATCTATTTATATATATATATTTTAATATCTAAGTTTCTAATATTAATGAGATTTGTAATAATTTTAATAATTGGAATTATCAATAAAACATATGTAGTTAATTATAAATTCTGTAATGTATATGTAAATTCTACTTTTACATATACTGTAATAAATAATAAATTTATTATGAGTTTTTTTAAATTATGGGTCATTAAGCACAACAATATTTCCATTTAGATATAATTTCAAGATAAAACTAATAATTTACAATATAAACTAAAAGAATCAGTTTTAATTTATCTTACAAAAATTATTTGGAGTAATTTTGAATGAATTAAGAAACCTGAAGTTTAGGAATGAGATACAATTATATACAAGTTTATGAATTTCAATAAAACTTATAAAAATAGATATAAAAACATAAGATTCTAAGCCCTCAATCATTCTTAAAAGAAATGATGTTACAGTACTCTTATTCATTTCAAGAATGGCAACAATTTTCTTGATAAAAATGTAAAATCCCAATACATTACAATACATTATATTAAATTCCAAATGGAATTTAATATAATGTATTGTGTACTTGAACAGTCAGCTTACTGGATTGTTCAATGCAAACAATTCAGTAAGCTGAATGTTTACGTATTAGAGCACAATCCTTGCTTTGCAATTAAACATTTCAAATGCAGAATAAAAATTTACATACTCTAATAATAGAATGATACAATTATATTTTGTATTGTGTGTACTGTCAGAACCGACATAAGGAAGTAAACAAAGTAAGCACTACTGAAGAGCACCAGATTAGGAATGTTGTATGATACCCTTCCATTTACTAAATTAACAATTGTTATATGCAGTTTCTGGCATCAGCAATATTAATAATGTTTCAAACACTGTATACTATTTTAATTTATGACAGAATATTTGAAACCAATATAATTTTTAATTCATTACCAAACAGAATAGTTATCACAGTTATTTTTAATTACATAATTAAATATACTTAATAATCAATAAATATACTTTAATGTACTTTTAATTTAAGTATATTTATTTACATAATTTGGAAGCAGTATTCTTCAATTTTTATATAGCTTTGAAAATTTTAATGACAAATATTATATCATCATTCTCAAAATTCAAATTATAAAGATTATATTTTGTCAAGCATGAATTAGGAAGATAATCATTGTTATTGAGCCCAATACATATGATAAAATGAATTTAGAATGCATAATTGAAGAATTTTCTAGTGAAAAAGCATGTAAATTCAGAACATTATAAATGATTATTATTACATTTTATTTTGTTATTTTTTAGTTATTTTCTTGTAATTTTTAGAAGATTTGTAAAATAGTTTTAAATCTCAACATATCTTTAATTTAATAATCAAAATACAAGCAGTAATGTTCCAGACCATTGTTGTAAAACAAATCACAGTCTTTTTTATTTGCTAATGCACATATTTACACTATTATTCATTAAATACATAATAGCACTAGGTATAAAAAACTCAGCCAGATGGTGTATTTTAAAGCATTCACATGTCACCTTGGAGTTTTCAGGTTCAATTCTGGGCCTCACACCTCAGTGTTTCTGAAAAGTTCTGAGCCTGGTCAATCTGTGTGTTAATTTATGTTTTATATACTTATTCTAAGTATTATTTTGCAGATAATCTTCATTTTGAAATATAAAATAAAAACAGAATATAATTGAGAAGTGCTGTATTAACAAAGTGCTGAAAAGTAGTATAAAGTGAGATATTAATCATATATTTAACATAATAATAGTTTTAACTTTTATCCTGAAATACATAACAAACAAATTTTTTTTGCAAAATTAAATAATAGCTTAATAATAAAATAGCTACTGTAAGTAACATTTTATATATTTTGACAACTATAAATTTTTTAAATGCAAAAAATAAGGGTTAAAATAAATATTTTAATATGCTATATTAGCATTTAAAAAGTCCTCTCATATTTAAAAATTAATTCATACTAATATCCAATACTATATTAGGTCAAATAATATTTCAAATATTTTCAAATATTTGTTCTGAAATACATATCTTATAATTATCTTTTTAATGCTATTCCAGGATAACTTTATATACCTGATTATATCTATTCTACTTAAATCACATTATAATGTTGTTAATTTATATATTTTTTTAATGCAATAGTCCAGTCATTTGCTGATTATGAAAAAGTGGCTTATTTTACATCTTATCCTAGATTACCAATGTCTACCAAGAGTTTTTCATTCATAGTTTTATGCTGCTTTCCATTTTTTCAGATACTAAATAGTGAAGTTATTCAAGTGGCTGCAATGGGCAGCCAATACAAATTATGTGATTGGCCATCACATATAAAATGGAATTAAAAAGCAGAACCCTCCTGAAAAAATCTGAAGATTTGAGATCTAGAATTAAATCCAGTCTTGAATGTAACATAACCTCCACACAACAATTAGGCCAATCACATGAAGATGTCAACCTGATTATAGAGAACTATGACTGGAAAGACAGATTGGTTCTTTCATATAAAATTTTTAAGGTGTGGGATTTAGACTGGATCTCTGGGTTAAAAGCCAAAACTATCAATAGATTAATATTAAGAAACAAAATATAACCAATATATAATAATTCTAAAATGCATGAAAAATTGTACATTCTGTGATCTGCATTTTTCTTCAAATTATGTTTATGATAGTTTAATACTTTGGTAATATATAGATGAAGTAAAATCAATGAGATCATGGTCAATAATAATACAAATGTAGATCTTACAAGGAGAGGTCCTTAAGTGGAATCCACTGATTTTTATGAAACTTAATAGGGTTGTAGAGTATGTCTTCCTGAATATAGTGATACCCCCTTTTGCCGGCAGACGGTCAACTGTTTTCGAGATATTGCGGGTCAAAGTTTTAGGTGAAT
>WUQG02439898.1:0-13664 GCA_011317285.2 Androctonus mauritanicus
CATAAATTCACATTATCGACTTCATATTCGACTTTACGATTGTGGTCGTAAAGTCTAATGGTCGTAAGTCGAGAACTACCTGTATGTCTAATTATAGCAGTGATAAGCAAAATTGTTTTTAAATATTCATTTTTGAATAAAAATATAGCATTCTTAAAAACAATGAAAATTTTTCCAAAATTGTTTCTATTAATTTTTATCAACTTTTAAGGATTTAAAGATTAAAAAAAAATATGTAAGAAAAGAAAAACTTGATCATTTCTATTCAGAATTACAATCAAAGAAATGGGAACACTTTGAAAGTAATCCAAAAGAGGTAACTGATTTAATTTTGCTTTATGAATTATATTATTTAAATTTTGCTTTATATATATATATATATATAATTTTGCAGTATAAAGCAAAAATTTATTATTATTATTAATTGATTACATTATAGATGATATCTGTTCCAAAATTATGTTTTCTAATTAAGAAATTTGGAGCTTGCCCAGAAGAATACAGGTAATTTAAATAATTTTACACATTAGACAATTTTATACATAATTTATAATAATTTTAATAATAGCCTTTTATAAAACTTTCTGAAATCAGCTTTTAAATTCAAGCAAGTGTGTTTATTTATTTTTTAATTTTTAATTAATACCTCATAATTATTTAGATTTCTTATCTGGCTCAAACTTTTACAATTACCTGGTAACTATGATTCTTTTCAAATGTTAATTGAAAAAGGAGAACATCCATTATGTGCAAAACTTTGCAAGCAAATCTCATGCAACTCTGCAAATGATAGTGTATTAAGAGCTTTGCAAAGGCAAGTTTGTACAAAAGTTTTAAAATTTTCATTTAATGCATATATAATTTTATATTATTCTTTAATAGATTATTATCTGCATTGATCCATTGGTGTCCATTCTTTGGTGACTTAACTTACATTCCCATGATGATATTTCCATTTATAAAGCTTTATCATAGTAACTTATTGAACTGTTTTGAAATAATAATATCTATTATATGTAAGTAGTGAAATAAAAAATAATAATTAAATAAATTTAAATAAGCAACTTATTTATTTTGATTAATATATTTAGGCAACTGGTATCAAAATTGGTTTTTATATTTTCCACTTTTGCCTATTAATATTTTAAGTGTTATAGAAAATCTTTTAGCACATCATGATAAACAACTATTACAACATTTTGCAAAAATAGGAGTCACAGCTGATGTAAGTTATTGATGAAATTAATTTTATTTTTGATTATTTTTCATTCATAAATGAATATAAATTAATTCATTAGTTCTAAATCTTAAAAATTTTAAATGATTTTTCAGCTCTATGCTTGGATATTACTACAAAATTCATTTTTCAAAATATTGCCTTATAAACACTGGCTTCAGTTATGGGATCATATTTTAGCAAATAATTTATCTTTTATTTTATTTGTTGTTGTATCATTTAATATTAACATACGAAATGTATTCTTAAGATGCACGAAAGCAGAAGAAATAAAGGTATTTTATAATATATATGATTGTAAATTTAATTTTTAAATAAATTACTTTTGAAAATTTGTTTTATAAATATATCACTATTGCAGTAAAATGCCTGTATGAACAATATATTATTATAAAGTCTTAAATACAAAATACCTTGAAACATATAAATTATAATTAAATATACTCAGAAGCCCTCTAGCAGAAATCTTTTGACTGCTAGAGGGCTTCTGAGTATATTTAATTATAATTATAAGTTATTATGCAGTCTGTTTTGAACCTTTATTACATATAAATTAATTTTATAAGAACATTGTCTTATAAAATTAATCATTGTTATCAAACATTTAAGAAAATAGTATATGTAAAACTTTAATTATATTTTCTTTTTCCTAATATGGCTTATCAATTATTTTTTATTGAAGTATTTTTTAAGTAAAATCAAATTAACCATAATAAAATAAACATGAAATTCTATAAATTATAATTTTCATAAAGCTGCTATATGTAATAGTATTCTTCATTTTCTTATGCTTGTGAAATGGTCCTCAATTTATAACACTATTGATTATGATCATGATGCAGTCAAGATCTGTGATCAATCAATACAATTCATGTGGTCTTTCAGTCTTTGTGATGATGGTCTGATATACTGGCATCATCAAATAATTTGATTGTTTTGACTGGCTGATTTCGTATCTGATAGCTTTGATTTTATATATGTAAGTTTACTGCAATATTGTGTTGTGTGATAATGAATAATATAATAGGCAATTTTAGATATAATGTAAATATGAAGTATTTCTAACTTACAATCTTGCTACTGGAATGGAATCTTGTTTTAAGTCAGTGGTTTGATTTAGTTAAAAAAAAAAGAAAGAGAATTACATACACTCTAGCTTTCTTAATGATATTATGAGAAGTTAAAATAAAGTAAATATAGTCAAATAGCAATATTAAACCAAAAATTTTTTTGATCTCAAGAACTGGGATTAATAAATGAAAGAAATCATGGGATTTGATTAATTTAATAAAATAATTATAAACTATCATATATTGTATATTTTATGTAATTTCTCTCAGGTTTGATATATTTTAATATACTGAAGTACAGAAATATAAAATTCAGCAAATTTTATTGCACATCTAGAATAAAAATAATAAATTAATCCCTTTATAATATGAAGATTAAAAATTCAACAGCAGAAAATAATATATTCTTTAAATCCAAATTTTTAAAATAAAAATTGATTACAAGAAGTTTTACAGGTCTTATAATACAAATTAATACTGTACAGATTTTTGATGCATTTTCTGATGATCCATTTGAATTTTTATATATTATAAAATGCAATGGCATATAAAAGGGCATATAAAATTAAGTCTGTCTGGTATCTACCATCCATCAGCATGATAACCTCCATATACAAATGGAAGAAAAGTCAGTACCCCTCTAAATAATGTGATAACTATCATAGATTTCAAAAATCTGTTAATGCCAACAAATAGAAAGTCATGAGTGGACTACCTGATGGTGATCTTCAAATGAACTGATCATGTAAATCCTATCTCTTAAACCATAGCAGAGAGAGAAAAATTTCCAATAACAAACTTGTTCAGTATTCAATTCTGAACACCTTGAAATGCCCAAAATTAGTTTGCTCACAAACAGCAATTGATGAGACTACAAAACTTTTATTCTTACATAATAATAATAATAATAATAATAATAATAATAATAGAGAATCTTCAAGATTACATCATTACTGTTTGTACAGAAATTTCTACTGACACTCAAGACTGTGATGAACTCCATCTAACATCATGTTCAACTGTACTTGGATGCTGGTGGATTACATCCTTGATTAGTTTTTACTTGCTGATTAGACTATGTTTTCAGTTCATTGATTTGGGGTGTTATGTTTTGGTGTTGGTTTGTTACATGTCAGAAATAAGTGTCAATCCTTTGCATGTAAAATGTTTTGTTTAATTTTTGAATGAACTATTCATCAGATTTTAATGAAGTTTTTTTAGTGTATTCAGAATTGAATGCTGAATAAGTTTGTAATTGGAAATTTTCTCTATTTATTTCATTTATGAAATAGGATTTGCAACTGTCCTCATTTGCATAATCAGCTCATTTGAAAATCACCATCACATAGTCCACCCATGATTTCTTATTTGTTGGCATTAACAGATTTTTGAAATCTATGATATTTATCTAGTTATTTGGAGGAATACAGACTTTCTTCTAACCCCTGTATATTATCCTATTGGGATAAAACTTACATATGTTATTCACTCATGTTGGAAAACTAAGTCTGTTGAAACTGATCAATATTATCAACATATAAAAGAAAAGATACTTACATATTTCAGAACTATTTTGTTTAAAGGATCTTAAATTTTTTTTGAGAACTATTATTATATTGATATGTTATCAAAATCATTCCTAGACATTATTTTATCCTTATGAAGTGCACAAAATGAACAACCATTAGAAATGATCCTATATATAACTTTCTTAAAAATAAAAAATTTTGACTAATATATCACATTAATATATAAATTTGAAGTAGGTCTGTTTTAATTGTATAGTTTAAATATAATTTAAATAATTAAATTGAAAAACTGTTTTATGTTGAAAAAATTTTAATCTCATATAATTTTAAAAAATTTAAATTTATTTGGAAAACTTCTGAATAAAGTAATTATATGTTTATTTCAAATTAATATCTAAAATGATGTTTATTTCAGTTTTAATCAAATGCAAATTATTTGACTAAATCTGAAATATGACAAAACAAAATATATTTTTATTATATCTGATATATACAGTATATATGATCAATAGCATCAGTGAATAATAGAAATTCCCGGATTTAATCGTTGATTGAATAAACTTTAAATTTGGCATAAAAACAGCATTCAGAGTTGTTTGGATTCAGTTCACATCTAATAAACATTTTTTTTAAATAAAATTTCTTAATAAAGGGTTAAATTAAATATAATAAATTCATCTTTACAAATAATTGTAAATACACTCAAACTAAGTAATAATATATTTGATTAATTTCAAATCATGCTTTAAGTTAAATTTATGAATTATAAATTCATAATTTAACTTAAGAGTTTAACTATGTATTGATATTATGAGAAATTTAGTTTTTATTCACTTTAACATTACTAATTTAATATTATTCAGATTCTAAAAAGTTCATTAAAATTTAGTCTTATTTTGAACAAGAAGCTAATATTTCTGCTGAAAGAATTATAAAAAAAGCTTATTTTTTGCTGGAAAATACTCCATTTGATTTAAAACCTGATTTCATTATTGGACATTTTACACCACTTCCAAAAGGAGCCTATCCAATTTTCTATAAATATCCTAAAGATAGTTACCAGGTAAACATATTTCTTGTTTTTTAAAACTAATTTTAAATGCATGTTAATTTTATACAAAATTATACATATATTTAATCTAGAATAAAGATAGAGAAAGAATTTTTTTAGAAGAATTAGATTATTTGCAAAGAAGGTAAAATAATATTTTTTACTTATTTCATGATACAAATATTATGTATACAACCTATGTATATCTGTCCTCCATAAATCTAACTTTACATAAAAAATTTTCCAAAATTTATTTTTCTGAAAATTTTCTTTTTGAGATATAGAACATAAAAATTTATTGCATTTGAAAGTTACAAGTCTGAATATGTTAATTTACAGCATTTAAAAGTTCATATTACTTGATTTATTTTTATATATTGTTTGTTGATCCTAAGTATCATATTACTGGTATGATATCTTTCAATGTTGTGTTATCTCTGTTTCACTCAGAGGATAATATGACATTGCAACATAATATAGTATGGGTAGTATGATAGTCACAGTAATCTATTAACTCTGGAAATTTTTATTTCAGATTTAACCAAGATTATTAAACTCTTTGCTTTTAATTATACAACTTTAAAACAACAAGCACTGCAGCAAAGTATAAAAGTTTTACATGGTAAAATGTTTTTGGACATTATATAGTTTGAAAATATTCTATGTTAATAGTTTAGGTTAGATATATATGGTACTGACGAGGGACGTATAATGTCCGAAAACGTTTTACCATGTAAAACTTTTATACTTTGCTGTAGTACTTCAGATTTTTTTTCCAACTTCTGCAAAATTTGATTTATGTAGATATCTTCAATCCCAATTATTTACATAAGTTTGGGAATATCTGTATTTATTTTTTTATAATATATTTAAAATTTTCAATATATTATACAGCTTAGTTTTTGATATTATAATAATGTTGTTATAAAAATTAAACAGCAAAAATATTTAAAAAAATTTTTTAACATACAACATAAGTGGTTTCTTCATTGCATTACTTTATGTTCTTTTGCTCAAATATTGCTTCCTAATTAATATATTTTACTTTTTACCACCAACTGATCTGTTGTTCATTATTTTTAGCCTACTTTCCAAAGAAAAATGAGGCTTTAAAAGATCCTTATATCCTCTATTTCTCAATAATGATTTTAGAACTAATTAGATTTTCATGAAATTTAGTATTATTATTTTGCTTTTGAAGGTAACCTCAATATTGCATCAGTTAATCCTCTAGATTCAACCATTTAATACTGGCATAGATTAAAACTTCTGAAATACTCTTAAAAATACTAACAATAATAATAAATTAATTCAAGATATATTATGACATTTAATAGAAATGCTAATTCATTGAAGGTGATGCTTAATGATATAATTTATCCATTGTCTTTAATTAATAAAAAAGGGCAGATGTTTAAGCTTCTTCTTAATAACTTTTTAACTATTTTAGTGGATTTTATGAAATTTAGCAGAGTAATGATACCATTAAAGTGAAATTTGAAATATGATTAATTAATATGGCAGTTTCATCTTTTAAGAAAGTGGAAATGATCAATTTTCTGAGGATTCCATGTAAAAATTATGAAACCATTTGATAGATTTTTATGACTATTTAACATAGAAGTTATACTATTGAAGATGATTTTAAATTTATATTTTTAATCACTAAAAAATAGAGGATACTTTTGGAAAATAGGCAATTAGTTCTTTTAGAACTGTATGCTATTATTTGGATTTAGAGAAATTTATTGTACAAGATTATGCTTAGACAAAGTTACTATATTGGCTAAGGCCAATTATTTGATAATCTAATCAGGGAGGCCAACTTGACTGCTATTGTAAGATATTAAATGTTGTCACAAACTTCTTATTAAGAAAACATCATAGGGGTGTATACTAAAAAAACTCTCAGTACTTACATCATGGAATTTCCTCCATTCTATGTCATAATGTCCTTTTTAGTAGGATATATGTGATAATGATATGCCAAAGTTCACAATATAAGAAAATAGAAATATAATTAAAATAGTATATAAAAAAAATAAAGTGAAAATACAGCAATCTAATTAATGAGTAGTAACAATTGAATGATGGAGAATGAGCTATGTTCCTTTCTATCTTATGTTTGTGCAAGAGCAGAACAATCAGCATTCAGCCAATGGGTTGAAGAAGTGGAGCTATCTCTCACTGAAATGTGAGCATCATGTTACAACTTTTATGATAGTTAAGCAGAAATTCAAATTATGATTTATTGAGAAAGCTTCCATGATTGACTTTTTAGCCATGCTGGATCTAGATTAAGGCTATCCAATTGAAGGCTAACAGATCAAATCTGGCTCTTAGTATGATTTTTTTCTAGTTCCTGACAAGTGAAATTTAAAATAATAATAAAGACAAAGTAACAAAACAGTAAGAAAATTACAAAACCAATAAAATTATAGTTTTGGACAAAATAATGAAGAAGAAAACAATGAAAAATAATGATCAGAGTTTAAAATACAGAGATTACAATATGAAGTTTAGAATCAGAAGAGGCAATTGTAGTAGTGTTGTTATTACTTTTTTAAATTTCAGACATAAAACATTACCCTATTCTTATATATATTCATATCTACTAATATATAACATTTTCATTCAGCAAAACATTTTAAAATTCATATGTATTACACACTGGTATTCTCCTATTCCAGTGGTGTTCAACTTTTTTTATTATGCGAGCTACTTTTCTCTACTAAGTTATTCAGCAATCTATTCTCTTATATAGATCATGTTTCCCCAATTTGATATCTGATTATATACAACTATGCAGTTATAAATGCACTCACCCACTTCAGAGGACCCACTCTCCCAGTCCTAAAAACTTTATTTGTGTATTTAAAAATTTATTTATCACTTTTAATTATTTTAATACAATAAATAAAACAAATATATTGGAATAAACTATTTATTTCTCTATTTTGGAAAACCAAGGTTAGAAAAAACAACAGATTGATTACAAACTCATAACTTACAGGAAATACTGGTTGATTAAAAAAAAAGTTATTGTGAAATTTAACATTGTTTGGAGCTCACAATATCTTTATAGTCAGGTTGATATGAAGAAGTGGCCAATGGCAGACAATCATCCAAATGATCAATTATAATTTGGTTTCTTGATTTTTTTATGACATTCATATTTGAAAAAGCGGATTCTGACAAGTAGGTCGATCTGAAACACGACAGAATTTTTTGTGGCAATATCAGTTAATATTAGAAACTTTTCATACATATATTTCTAAATAATAAGGAAAATTTTTGATCTAACAATTTTAACAAAAAAATAAACAAACAATAACAATACACTTAAAGAGAAAAAAATAATAATAAAAAATAATGATAAATAAAATATGTTTTTAGTTTTAATTAAATTTGTAAGCAAGAAGGAATGAACAAGAGATCAACCAAAATCACTATACAATCAACGGATTAAATACTGTTGGTATAGGATATACTAGTATACATATTGACCCAAAAACTAGTCATTGACAAAGTGAAAAAGACTGCCTGCCAGTCTGCACATTAGTTATTTTGAAAAATACTAATCTAATGCATTCTTACCTTCACATATTTCAAAATATCTATATAAAAGAACTTAAAAATATACAGAATTAATATTTGAAAAATATATATATATATTATAATTTATCATCATCAATATTTATGAAGTATTTTCAATTTCTTATACTTATTTATTTGGAAAATAAATTACAGTGACCACTCAATTTATTTCAATTATTATTTTCAGGTTTACATTATTACTATTTTTATAAATAATTTTAAATTTTATTTTTTGGAAAAAATAAATGAAAATTACTGATTTTTTTTGTGGAACTTTCTACTATGGAACTTATTTCAAAATTGTCAATTATAATAATTTTATTTTACTATATTTCAATTTAGTAAATTATGATGAATGTTATACAATGTATATTTTAAAAATAATATCAAACTGATATAATATAAAAACATTAACATTTTTATAATAATGCCAAATAAAACTTTATGAATTTAAACAAAAATTACATTACAATTAATTATGATGTTTGTTCTGATGGAAACTCCTCTGGTATTGATATTGTTAGTTGTATAAAGTTTCAATTTTTATTAAAAAGTTGTATTAATGAAATGTGTGTACAAAAAATTTTCAATAATTAAAATTCTTGAATTTAATGGAGATAATAAATGAAACAAATCATCTCTGAAGATTAGTTTATTTTTTAAGTTTATTAAATCTCTGACAGATAATGAATATGGAGAAAAACAACCATACTCACTGTCTATCTCAACAAAATCCTCTGATAGAGATAACTTTAAAAATGTTATATTTCATAAAATAATTAAAAAGAAAGTAATTACCTATTAAGATCACTAAAAATATTTTTATGAGCTTTTATATTTCTTCATTACAAATCAACAATTTTTCAATAATATTCACTATACAATACTATAAATTAATGTTAAAAAAGTATATATTAAAAATAAACTGAACATAATTAATAAATAACTTTATATAAATCACTATAATTTTATATAGAAAAAAATCACATATTATAGTTTTTCATCAAGAATTAAAACTTTATATTTGAATGGGATAGTCTTGGAACAATTACTGATTATATGGAAAAGTGAATTTCAAATTACATATCAGTTATTTTCAAGATATTTTTTTGACCTTTTAATCATGTAATTTAAGTGGTCAATGTATTTTAAATTAGAAAAATTAATGAAAAGCTAACCAGATGTGGTACTGATGATAATATATGTGATCGATTTAATGCAGATGCTCCACCAAATGCAGTTTTTCCTTCATAAAATGGAGAATGACAACAATTTGCTGCTGAATGAGATGAATCTCCCTAAAGATAATTATGAAATAAATATCTCTCTATCAAAATGAAATATTTTAAAAATTAAAAAATTATGAAATAAAATCATTAAACATTTATTTGTTATCAATGAGAAATAATCATAACAAAATTGCATAAAAAAAATTAAAATCTGATAAAAACCTAATAAATTATGATTGCACCATGCATATTGCTTTATTTAATAATCAAATTCAAATTTGTTTGATTTTTTTTTTAACAGCAACATCAGAAAAATTAGTTATAATAATAAACAAAAAAACTCAAATTCCACAATTATACTGCATAACCTATTAACAGTAAACTCACAATAATTTCAATTCTAATAATTAATAGAAAATTTATTACTGTTAATAGGTTATGCAGTATACTGCAGGCAGAAGTGCTGAAATTATTGTGAGTATAATAATAAATCAATTATTATAAATATATTTATTCATAATAAAGAGAATGTAATTAGAAGACTAAGAACTGCTGATTACAAAATATAATGCAAGTATTTCTCAAGTTTACATAAATTTGGTTATGTAAATTTGATTAAAAAACTTCGCAAAGCATAGATATATATTATGCTTAATTTTTATATAAGTTACAACTACATATAAATCTCATGCAGATAAATAGAATAGAAAACTACAATATATTTTAGGTAAAAACTCAATGTACAGGCATAGCTCACTTTACACTGCTTTACTAATAACAACACTTCTCAGTTATATTCTATGTTTTATATCTTCAAAAAATTATACTGTTTTAACACATTCACAATATTATTTAAGAAAAATCTAACACTATATGCAGTTGTGGAAAATCTCTTTAATTCAGCAAACATTTTTGGCAAAGAATACTTGTCATCTTCAGGCTACAATTATTATTTGTAGCCTGAAGATCCATGTTTCCATGTTTTTATTTATATTTCAAAAAGAAAATTATCTGTAACTGATCACAAAATTTTACTTAGAAATGCAATATAAAATATAAATTAACATGTAGACAGACCAAATCCAGTGCACTGCTGAAAAACTGAAGATGTGAGACTTGAAATGGAACCTCAGATCCTCTAAGACTGTAAGAGACCACCACAGCCATCCAGCTAAGTTTTTTGGCCTAGCACTGTTGTTACTTTCTTAACCTTACACTGCATTAACCAATATTCATTAATTAAAACAACAAACAGCACTTCCTGCAGTACGGTAATGACATTTATATTTATTAGGCTAACATTTTCGACGTGTTAATACATCCTCTTCAGGCCTAACTAAGCTAACTAATCCTCTTCAGGCCTAACTAAGCTAACCAATACAAACATGTTTGTATTGTTTAGCTTAATTAGGCCTGAAGAGGATGTATTAACACATCAAAAACGTTAGCCTAATAAATATAAATGTTATTACCATACTGCAGGAAGTGCTGTTTGTTGTTTTAATTAGCACGGTTGTTCACTTAATGATAATGTAAATATGTTTTTAGGTTTTTATATTCATTAACAAATGAAAAAAGGCTATGATTTGCTTCAAAGCAAAATTTACTTTACAGAAATGGTCTGGAATATATATACACAATAAGTTATATCTGCATATCAAGACTATATATTAGAGCTTTTGCAATGCCAATACTCTAGAAGTGATTTGATAAATATGCAAACTTTATCTTAAATTTTATGACTGAATCTCCACAAGTAGCAAAGCTGCACTAATTAGCATTAATTATTCATAACTTTATAAATTATTATATCAACTTCATCTTTTCATCAAATTGCAAGTATTATTTATCATTAGAACCCTTAGAGTATGTAGTTTCATAATATTTTTGTTTGATCTACCTGGTTACACTTTATATGGAGTCAAAAAATTGTCAAAATGTCAGTTTATTTTTATTATAAAAATTTCTATAAAACTTTATATATAAGATGAAATTTTTATATGTGAATTTTACCAATTTCACTGTAATCCAAGTTTTATCAGCATGTTATTTTGATAAATTTTATAAAAAAAATTAACTATGGCTTTTTGGCAATTTTTTGGCATTCTGACATTTTAACCCCTTTTTAGGCCCCATTTATTCAATAGTCTTTCAATGTTTTTTTTTTTAATTTATTAATAATAATGATGATTTTTATCTCATAGAGACCAATACTTATTCAAAAATGTATTTATTTACTGAAATAAATGTGAGACATATTTGTCCCACTGACTAATTACATGCTATACAAATGTGGGACATATATGTCCCACTGACCAGTTTAATGCAATATGTTATGTATAAATTTAAAGGAATATTTCATATTTAATAGTTATTCAAATATTTTATTCTTATTATGCTATTTACAATCAGAATTAAATATGTACATTATATATATAAACACATTGCAACTATTCTTTTTTATGGAATGGTGCAAAACATCCTATACAAAGTGGAATGTCACATCTTGAACATTTATAGATGGTTCTACTTTCTTTTGATTTTGTTGAACACCATCTACATCTACATCTATTTGTTTGCTTTACAGGAAAATGATCATATCCTGCAAATCTTATTTCTTCGGGGACACCTGACATTTTCCATTCGGCTTTTTTTCCCCTTCTTATGATGGAGATAAGTAGTTGTTTTTGATTTGAAGGCGTTTTTTGCTATTAATTCTCTGCCCAGTCATAATCTATAAAAAAGATAAGACATTTTACTATAGTTTTGGTACTGGAGAAATGAATTCACTACAGCTGCATCAAGCAAAAAATAAAAAATTCTGTGCCACCATTTTTTGGACTTGTGATCAGAGCAATAGCAATTTCTTCTTTGATCAAATTTGTCAACACCTCTCATCCATTTATTATAATCATCTATAACTTTTGGGCACTTTACTGGAATACGCTCACCTGTATTTATTGTTCTTTTTATTTCTACTGCTTCTGAAGGATCATGAAAGTTTGACATGATGTGAACATTTTTTTATCTTGCAACTGATATGCAGATAATTATTTTTTAGAATACAATATATAATCCCCTCTTTTTACCTTATTATCTTTTTTTATTTGACAAGGGATATCTTTGATGTTTGTTCTGATAGTACCTGCTGCAAGAATATCTTTATTTCTTAGTAAGAGCAATAATTTTGTTGAGGTAAAATAATTGTCAAAATATAGTTGGGTATTTGGTTCTAAACTGTCGCCAATAAGAGATAACACTACATGCTCTCCCAAAGATAAATCACTTGGCCTACACATATCTTTTCCTTCATAAATTTGAAACTGATGAAGATAACCATTTGTTGCATCAGCTCGACACCGTACTTTGTAGCTTCGCTTTGTTGGCTTAGCAGGCATATATTGCTTCAAAGATGAACGACCCTTGAATGGTATCATACTTTCATCAACTGATTGATAACTGGAAGGTGTATAGTGTTTTTGAAATTGACAGTTCAGCATGTCAACTAGATTTCTGACTTTATATAATTTATCAAAACATTCTTCTCCCTTTCTTTTTTCTTTAGATTTATCAGATAAATGTAGACAGCTGATAATTTGTTGAAATCTTTTATATGTCATAATTTGAGATATTTCTGGAATATTAAAAAATTTGTCAAAACTCCAATACAAGTAAACTTGATAATGAGGATTCACACTCATCAAAAGCAACATTCCTAAAAATGCGTTTAATTCATTGGCATTTATATTTTTCCATCTAGGCTTTTCAATAAAATTTGCATATCTGTTTCTATAATTATTAGCTGAATCACATCATCATCAAAATATAGAAAGAAGGCGTCAAGTGGTCTGGAAGAACTATTTATATCTTTTGACCAAATACAGCTAGTTCTCAACTTACGACCACGATCGGTTCCGACAGACCGGTCGTAACACGAATTGGTCGTAAGTC
>WUQG02439909.1:0-13664 GCA_011317285.2 Androctonus mauritanicus
ACATCAAGTGTCATCCACTACAAGTTTAAAAAAATGTATTTGAACTTCAGTGGATGAATAAAAACTATTTTATTAACAATTGAAAATTTGAACAAGATATATAAATAAATAAATAAATAAATATATATAGGGAGAGTGTGAACTAATAGTAGGAATTGAAATAAATATGATTCTTAAAATTTTTCATATAAAAATTTTTTACATAAAGTTGAATTTGTATTTCAACTTTACATAAAAAATTAAATCTAGAAGCCTCTGTACTGTTGAAGTAAAATCTCAAATAATTTGGACTCAATAATAGTCATATGAAAATAGGAATATCAAATTACAGGTTGTTCTTGGTTATCAAAACATAACCCTGTCTTAAGTCAAAAATATCATGTTGAATATGACCCATAATGGTAATAATTTTAGTAGTAATAATAGACAATGGAATAATGAATACTTTAAGATGGTATAATCATCTGGATTTGATCCTGAATCCTCAAAGTTATAAAATAAACTGTAATTGAATCTAGGCTCCAAGATGTAAAATCATCCAGAATTGAACCTAGATCCCTAAGATAGTAAGTGGTTGCTTTACTACATTTTTTAATAAAACAAAAAGTATTTTTCTAGCCAATATGCTATGAAAATAGTCAAGTTCAGAATATTACAAGGGCCATCACAAGATGAAAATATCATAAGTCAAATGCAATAAACAATTTCAGCACTCTGGCAGGTGACTGTTAAATATACACATAAAACTTTATTGGGAAGAAGCACTTTCAGTTATCAGTATAATCATCATCAGCTTCAAACAGAAAAATAAAGTTAATAAAGTTTTTTCTGTTTGAAGTTGATGATGATTATACTGATAATCAAAAGCGTTTCTTCCCAATAAAGTTTTATGTGTATATTTAACAGTCACCTGCCAGAGTGCTGAAATTGTTTATTGTGTTATTTATTGGCAGTGTACTAATATGCTGTCATAAGCTAAGAATTATTTTTAAGCAATTTTATTAAAAGTTGATTTGATTAATAATTTTTAGTAATAAATTAAGTCAATTACAGGTAGTTCCTGTTTTACAAGCTAATTCATTCCTGGAGCAAGCTCATTAAATAAGAATTCATAAGTTAAGAATTAATTTCAATTTCATAGACAATGTTAAAAAAAAAAAAGATTCAATTTTCACTAATGAAATCTGACCATAATAAAATCAGAGGTAAAGGTTAGCAAAATCAATAGTATGATGAAACAATGATTTATTTATCTAAAGAAATGGAAACTTGACCTTTAAAATCAAACAATTATAACAACAAAATTATATCATATAGATATCAAAGAAGTTTTATTCTTTGTTATTCTTAACATATAAGTAGATAAGTTTTTATATAAATGAACTACGACTTTAGGCATAATTTGGGAATGAGAGTTATTTGCACAATGTGCTGGTAAACCATTATGCAGAGGGTGCACTACTTTCACTTTTCACGACACCATTTTGATTTTCTTGAATTTGCAGCAGACAATAGAATTTCTGCTATAAATCCAGTCATACTGGTTGACTATGTATATGATTTAAAATGCTTATTTATGAATACTTAATATTTATTTTTTACAGTTAATGTTCATATTTTTGATTTTTTAATACTTCATATTTTAAAAACAAACAACTCAAACTCAGGAACTTGTTAAGTAGGAACTTGTAAACTAAGAACTATTTGTATAAAGAAGGGAAAAAATTTTCTGTCAAAAATGTTATTGTAGTATAAAAATCAATAAAACGATAATGTTTATCTTTTTTAAAAAATATTTTATAAAATAAATTATTATTAAATAAATAATTTCATATTTAATCAAAACTGAAATTCGAAGAGAAATAGTATTATTTATAATTACAAAAGTATTGTTATAAATATAATAAATAATTACCTTACTGAATGACTAATGTTAAAACTAAACAATTCTGATATCACAGTCATTTCATATGGCCGATAATGTTCAAAAAATCCATCAATTCTTTCATCAATAGAATGAACTTCAATTAATTCAATTGTTGATTTATTTTGACTTTTCTGCACTGATAAAATAAAATTTAATTTTAATCATTTTCATATCTTTATCAGGAATATCTGATGTTGATAATCTTTAATCAAGGCCATTATTGAAATATCCAATTGAATTTTAGAAAATTTTTCAAATATCAGATGAGTATTTGAAATCATCCCTTTTAGCAATGAATCAAATTTTTTAAATGCCAGATGAGTATTTGAAAAATACTCATCAATACTCAAATAAATATCTGGAAATTTTTCAAATACCAGATGAGTATTTAAAAAATTCTCATCTGGTATTTGAAAAATTTGATTCTTTGCCAAAAGGGATGAGTGCATACAAAAATTCAATTTTAACATTCCTTGATGGAAAACCATGATATCTTAAAGTGTGTCTGATGACATTGTCACAATCTATATATCATTTCATATTACAAGGAATGCCTTATTCGATTTATAAGTTTATAAATTTTTTATAAAAGCATAATAAAAGTTCAAATTGAATTTTGATGGAAATTATATTTATTCATAAAATCAAGATTTCATAAACTGGGAATGATATGTATTTTTCATTTATTTAGGAATGATAAAATTAAATACTCAAGAATATTAATATCAGGAGTATATAAAATTCCAATTAAAATCAAACAGAATGAAAAAGAAAAGTTTTATATAAATAAAATAAGATGAATTTTAGAATGCTCTTTTATCCTTTTTTAAAAATATAATATAAAATTATATAGAAAATGTTTCTCTAATGGTTCTAACAAAAATCAAATCATAAATTTCTTACATCAAAATAATGTTGTTGTTCTTATAAACATAGGTTAAGAAATGCCATAACTGAGAGAAATATGAACATTTTTGTATCAATACTTTTTCAAAGATCATCAAGGAAATATATGTTTAATTAATAAAATAAATTTTAAAACAAAAATGACATTATAATTTAAGTTGGAAAAACAAAATGTTAAACTACAATGTCAATTCTGTTTTTAAATTTACTTTATTAATTAAACATATGTTTGTTTCTTTTATGATGTTTGAAAAAACATTATTATAAAATGTGCATATTTTTTTAAATATGACTTTTGTTGGTCAGTGTTTATAAGAAAATTTTCATTATTTTTATGTAAGAAATTCGTAATTTGATTTTGTCCCAACCATTAAGGGACAGGCACTCTGTATAGCACAATTATAAGTAAATTATTATAAGAAACAAAGTGAAAATTTATTTTGAGACAAAAAAGTATAAATAAGAATGGATGAGGAAGCAATTGCAACTGAAACATTAGCAATATAGATTAATCAAACAAATCCTAATTAAGTATATATTTACCATTAGTATGGAAGAATTATTGTGGATGATTTCAATAGCTTTAAGTGTACTTTGGTTATATTATTAAACATTTATATATATTATACATATAAACACATAAAAATTATTTTTTATTTTATTTAGATAGTAAATAATGTTAATTTTTATAATTCTTATAGTGTAGAATTTAAATTTTAAATATGTTCTTTAAATTATATTCAGTTCTAAATTTAATTATAATATTTTGTGTAAATTCTGTGTATTAATGAGGCAAAGATGAAATAATTGTATTTGTATTAGAAACCATAAAAATGTTTCTTGAATAAATTATTTTTATAGTTTCTGCCTAAAGAAGCTTGAAAGATTGTTTTTAGACAGTGATTAGTATAGATTTTTTTTGAGTCAGGTTCAAAGTTTTACTGTAAAATTTGAACAATGATATTTTTATTTCAAATATTTAATCTAAATTTGATATGTTATTAATGGATCAAAGGACAAAAAAAATCTCTTCCATCCAAAATATTGTAAGTAGAATTATTGATACTCATCATGGAAAATAATAATAAAAATGATTTTAATATTAAATGATGTAATCATTATATACTTGGTGTATAAGCCAAAAAATTTTTTCACAAAAAAATTTTAAAGAGGAAATTCAGCTTATACACAGAAATCAAAAATTGGAAAATTTTTTGTAAGATTACTAGCTAAGTGTGCTGCATTCTCACTGTATTTGTGCAATATACCATATTTATGCTAACAAAGATCATTATCTCATTGATTCTTTTGGTATTTTTTTTGTTAATAATAATAGATACACATGGCTATACACAAATTAATATTTATGGCTATACACATAAATATATACATGGCTATACACAAATTAATATTTAAATTAATATTCAACATTTAAATAAATATTTAAATGTTGAATATTAAGCAAATATGATTGATAATATGTAAATAGCTTTATTGTGTCCTTTTTACATTAATAGCATATTCTATGGTAGCATCAGGATCAACTATATTTATTCCTGAAAAATATTGTCTTGATTCTATTATTAAAAATGATGATGTCTGTGAATGCTCATATTTAAATATATTCAAAAATATTAATTTATTAGGTTCTTCACAAATAAGATTAGAGATATGTAACCAATCTTTTTTTAACAAGTAAACATAGAAGCGCTACTGTACACATCAATTAATATTTAATAGAAACATTGTGAGCATCAATATATCTGATCAATAATTTATGCATTTTTCAAAAATTTTGATCATGTAGCTAATATAAGATAATTATTTTAAAACTTTGTTCAGACATCATATTTATTTTCTATTTGATTGCACATATGTTGATCAATTTTCTAATCCCATAAGTTGTAGCAAAATTTCTTTTGTGTGTTTTGATTTTCATTTGGCTTTGTTTTTTTATTAAAATTTGAAAATGATGAAACTTTTGATATTTCATAGTCATTTTTGCTCAACAAATACTTTAAAAAAATTATTTAAGAAATGCAACTGGATGCAATACAAAATGATCATGTACTGCTCTCTATTCAGCTTTTTCTTCACATCATGTTGCCATGTTTCAATGTTATAAATTTGGCATTTTCCCAAATGGCTATATTTATTCCAATAGTATATTAGATTTAGAAAATTTTTTAAATTATAAAAAAAAATCTATTTATTTCAATGAATGTCATATTATTCTAATACTCGAAAGTTGGGAATCTGCTTATAAACAGGTTTCAAATTTTTATCAATTTTCTAAAG
This sequence comes from Androctonus mauritanicus, assembly GCA_011317285.2. Lineage (NCBI taxonomy): Eukaryota > Metazoa > Arthropoda > Arachnida > Scorpiones > Buthidae > Androctonus > Androctonus mauritanicus. Next base: position 5,132 of record WUQG02439909.1, read on the forward strand.
TAGGAAAGATGGCTTATATATAAGTATATATGGTAAATGTATTATTGTTTACTGCATCATTTAATTTGAGGACAGTATTGTATATGATATATTCAACTGAAATCTATTTATGATGCAGTGGTAGCTTTGTATATGGAATAATGTAATGAGATTAATAAACCACTGTATAGCACTAAAACAGGTATAGAAAAAAATAATTATATAATTGCAGAAAGTACTTTCAATTTTATTAAAACCACCTTAGTCTGCATACAAATTTGTATCGAAAGCACTTTCTGCAATTATATGGTTGTTTATTTTTTCTGTATCTGTCTTAGTGCTACAATTAGTATTTGTAAATGGATTTGAGACAAGTTTACACATGTAAAGTTAATTCGAAATAGTTGGTGATAAGACCAAAAGTATGGATCATCATATATAATATCATTGGTGCAGCAAATTTTGAAAACAACATATATCATGTTGTAAATCTGTCCAAACAACATCAAAGGGAATGATTCAGTTTCTTAAAGTAGAAGATTGCAAATCAGCAGAAATCTTTTTATGAATGAAAGCAGTTTCCTCAGACATGCCATATTCTGGAGTAGCAGATATTGTCTGAACAGCTGAAAATGTTGAACTAAGTGATGTATTTGTACAAATATTTTTCAGAGAAAATGCAAGGACCGGGACAACTAATATTTTTGAGGCCCTTCAAAGTTTAAAATAAAATTGTGGACAGGAAAATAAAAACAATGATATTTAATATTTATTCAATTATAATGTTCATTTATTTCACAGAAGTTTGCTTACTTGATAAAATTGAGAATGATAAAATTTATAAATATACATAGATAAAAAGTCCCTAAAATTGTGAAGCCTAGGGTAGCCTCCCCTCTCTGATAGGCACTGCTTATACACAATGGACAAATGTTGAAGTACTCATTCACTTGCAGTGAAGATGAACAAGAAATATTGGCTCTATGCATACAGTGATTGGGAACTTGGATATCACAAGATGTGTTGCTAATGGTTCCATTTATTTTCAGACAATCAGAAGGAATAATGGATGGCATTCATATTAATATCTGTTATGCTATTATGTTGAAGATAAATGTATTTCTCAAGAGAATTGTTACTGATGATGAGAAGTGGTATCACTATTTTGAACCCATAGGAAAAACTGCAATATGCAATAGAAACATCTAGATCTCCACAACCAAAAAAATTCAAGACAGTGCAAGCTGTTAGAAAAGATATGGTCACTGTATTCTTTGATATTGAGAGGCCTTTATTTTTGGATTTCAAGATCCAGGATAAAATCATCAATGCATGTCATTAGGCTATAATACTGCAAAATTTATACCAGGAAAACTAATTTCTAGCATTATGCTGTTGAATGATAATGCCTGTTCCACATCTGGCCCATAATTCAGGATAAATTGAACATAATGCAATGCAGATTATTAAAATATCCTTTCTATAGTCCAGATCTACTACCTTGCAACATCCATACTTTTGGACAATTGATAAAAATTCTGAAGGGATGGAGATTTTGGTCAGACACAGAGTTGATTAAGGCTATAAAGAATTGCTTTCACGAACAGCTGAAAGAGTTTTATGCATAAGATGTCCTTTAGCTTGTACATAAAACTTTTTCAGTTGTTTCAAAAATTCCCATGGCCATGAGTACCATGGGAATTTTTTACTGTTGTAATGTAGGTAAACAATATAGTCAATAAACAAGTTTCAGTTGAGCATATCCAAATATTTGATTGGTTTGGATTACTTTTAAATCTAAATTAGATTCTGTAAGAATAACAAAGATTAAGTTAATATTTGCAAACTTGGAAAAAATGCAAAATTTATTTCATAATGACCTTGAGGAAAGATTCATAATTATATTATTAAATCTGAAAAACTATAAAAAGTGTTCAAATATATTTTTTATTAGGTAATATAGCAGGAAATATATTATTTGAATATATAAAATAAATATAAAATAAAATAACATATGTATTTAATTTTCTCATGAAATAAATTTTTTTGGAATCAGATATTATTTCTGAAGTCAAAAAACATTGTTTTCTTAAAAATTATTATACAATAAATTTTATAAAGATTACATTATTCATTAATTTACATGTGCTAATTATAATATAAGGGATATTAATATGAATTTAAAACTATATTTATTTTATAGAACTAAAAATAATTTTATTTTTTAAATTAAAATATCTGCACAAATATTGAAAAGAAAATTGAAAGTTTTTGCTGAATGCAATATTTCTGAAATTTTTTACAAAATACACTTTAATGGCATAAATACAATTACTCTTTCATTTTTGTTATATATAAATAAATGTTATTTTAATAATCTCATAGCTTACAACAATTGAAATTTGTGTGTGTTTATTAAAAATTATAAACCTGTAAACAGAATTACTACAAAAAAATATGTTTTTATTATATATCAAGAATGTTTTTGCTTCTTATGCCATCAGCAGCTACTACAGATATTAGAACTCACAAATGTAAAAAAATATATACAGAATTCCATTATAAATTATGATTAATTTTTTAAAAATCTAACAATCTTTGTTTTATGTAAATCAATATAAATTAAAAATTTATCCTTTATGATTGCAATTAACAATTTATATGTCATATATATTTTTGTAATATTATTTTTATGCTAAGATTCATATATTAAGTAAATAGCAAAAAACCCTGATATTTAATCAATTAGTAAGTATAATCTTTTAAGGCATTGGAATTTGTGCATTTTCTAAACTATACTTCTTGCTATAGACTTTTAGAAATTAAAAATGTTGCACAATAGACCTTTATAATGACTAATTGATGTTTGAATAAATATAGAATTTTTTTTCTATTAAGTTATGGATCTTAATGTAAGAATACTATTTTTACATTTATAGCATATAAATAATATATAAATCATTTAATTACAATCATATTGGCATTTATGATTTACATATTTATACGCTAATTTATTGTTTTTAATTTGTAATGATTTCCATAAACAAAAAGATTGTTAGACTTTTTAATAATTGTTAATTATTTTAAATTTAATGCTGTTTTATGTTTTTTACATTTAGTATATGATTTCTAATATCTGTAGCAGCTGGTGATGGCATAATAGCCAAAAAATTTCTTACTATAAATTATAAAAATTTTTTAAAAATAAAATCCTGCTTATAGGTTTGTGATTTTTAATAATTTATAACACAGAGTATTTTAATAGAATTAGTAATAAACCAATATACAGTATTTCATTAGTGTGTAATTGATTAAGAAACAATGAAATTATTCTATACATAGATAAATGATGACAACTAATGCTGCCTGAGAATAAGTATGCAAAACCATCAATAGTACTAAGGCAGGATTGATTTTCTTTAGATAAATCAATCCTGCCTTAGTGCTATTGATGGTTTTGCATTATTGTATATTTTTTCTTTTTAAAATAAATACAGTTTGAATTATTTTTATTACCTTCTTCAAGAGCTTGTGGTAAACATTTTGAAACTTCACTGTTCCACCATTGAGTATATCTATTAAAAAAAATATCAAGACTAAACTTTGTTTTTAACATTTAACTTAATTCTTAATTTAAAAGTAAAGAATAAGAAAATATTATTTTTATTTTATTATTATAATTTAAACATATAACAACTAAATTTGACATTTAAAATTTTAATTATTCAGAAAAAGAAAGAAAAAATTGTGTAGGTATCATTTGACCAAGAGGGAATGAGGACAGATTCATATGTTGATTTTTTAAACAGAGATGTTATGGATTTTCCTTTGTCTACTTTTCAGAAGGAAAAGTACAAAGGAAAATCATTCATTTAAAAAATTATATGGTTGTACTACTATAGTGTTCCCATTTTAATAGAAATTTAACAACTATAAAAGTGCAGCACTCTGCATCTTCTTCAGAAGGATTTTTTATACACTGCTCAGAAGGCAAGAGAAAGAAAGAATATGAAAGGATTATAGAGGTTACAGAAAAAAGTATGGATATTCAGTCAATTTCAAGAAGGGCATATATAGAAGACTTGTATGAAAAAGCAAGTAATGTTAATAATAATAATGAAATAGAAAGAGATAGGAGTAATGAACAAACAAAAGCAGACTATATGGTCCTACCAGTAACAATGGTAGGACCATATAGTCTGCTTTATATGAAAATTAAAAAAGCCTTATATGAAAATTAAAAAAGCTGCTAAAAAGAAAAACAAAAAAATGGTATATGAAAGAGGACCAACAATATTTGGAAGGTTAAGAAATGACAAAGACAAATACAGCCAAGGTCTAAAAAGTAGAGTCTACCAGATCCTGCTAATAAACAACTGTAACAACATAGAACAATTCTATATAGGAGTGACTGGAAGAAATTTAAATGATAGACTAGTTGAGCATAAGAATGACATCAAGAAAGATAAATTGACAATGGCACTAATGAAATTAGCTTACAAAAAAGATATAAAAATAAAATGGGAGGAAGCTAAACTCATAAAAACATGCAATGCAAAAACAAAGTCTCATGTATGAAACAATTAAGATACTGAGACAAATGAAGCAGACAACATTATTAATGAACAACCAGCAGAAAATGTATTCAAAAGTATAGCATCTAGCAGTAAAAGATGATTTTTGAGCTTTAAGGCACCAAATAAAACTTAAGAATTGCTAAAAAGCAAACATCGACAGTTGACATTCTATACATTACTATGGTCACTTTTAGTAATCCGAGTAATGTGTAATGCATGATCCGCAAATTATTTTTAAGTTTAAATTTATAAAATATTTTTATTCTTTTACTTTTACAATTATTGTCCATAATTTATAATTTAAAATGTTTATTTTAGAATAGATAAAATAAACATAAAATGTTTATTTTATCTATTCTAAAATAAAATGTTCTTTGTAAAAATGTTCTTTGTAAAATACATTGATTAAAATTCTTGATGTACTGAAGAAGGCACAAAAGTATCAAAAACATTACACTTAAATAAAATATATTTTTTGTTTTTGTGAAAACAAACTATTGCTGCTCAATCAAGTGCTAGTATATAAAATAAGAATCAATATTTTTATTGATCTGCTATTTAGTGCTAATAATTTAATTTTTATAATTTTCTTTCAAAATTATAAAAATTCAAACTATTGAAAGATTATTTTATCTTTCAATAAAATTTACACTGATAGATTATTAATATAAAAATAATTCAATGGCACTCATTACTAATTATAGATCTCAGATATGAAGACAGATGATATTTAGTTTATATTTTCTCATAAATCATTGAAACTATTTTCTTTCTCTTGCACTCTAATTTATTATTTTACATTTTAAACAATTTTTTTTCTATTATCTGCATTTTTTTCAGAATGGACACAAGATATACAATAATGGTTAAATGAAATATCAAAACATTGATTTTCTATTTCTCAAAATAGTTTTAAAAATACATACATATTTATATTTCAAAATGTTTTCTGATATTTATTGTGTTGTGAAAATTCCATCAAAACCAAAATTGTGTTGATTTATGTTTGCTTATCTATTCTAAATGCTCATTATGTCTTGGTATTCTTGTTTGATTTGAATTTTATATTAAATTGCAATTTTGCCATGTATTTCATGACAAAAACTAATACTGTGCAAAATGTAACAGCATGTCTAAGATACATAAAATGATCATGAAACAGCAAATAAGAAAAGTACAAATATCATCATACAGTAAACTTTTCCAATTTGTAAAATTCTTTATTTGCAATAAAATGTTTGTAGCATTTTTCAATATTCATAAATTGAAATTTGCTTATTCACAGTTACAGTCAAGCCTCCTAATTTATTTTTAGGTTAAATTGAGTTAGTATGCTACCAAATCTTTCAAAAGATATAATTTGACAATTGCCACTTCAAAGTCCACTGTGGGCTGGCCATTATTCAGATACAGTATAATCAATCAAAGATTTGGATTCAAATATCAGGTCCAGACTACTTCTGAAAAATCTATATGAATGGGAATTTGAATTATTCAGGTATTAAGTGAATGCATTACTATGCATCCATTTGCCAACAGATCATTTTTAAGTGAATGACCACAATGTTATGAGAAATGTGCAGAATAAAGCATGATAATATGATTTGCATTCTTCAATAACTTCAATTTTCTCTCTCCATGTTCCTTTGAAAGGCTGGTTGTTACCCATCAACATCTGACCTTACATTATACTACTGCTAATAAGGTAATATGATTGTCATCAAGATGATTTTTAAGCAAAAGCATGTGAATATGCTAATATTCATACATAAAACTAAGATTTTATAATAAATTGAAAAAATTGAATTGCTAAATAAATTATAAAATGGTATATCAGCAAGAGTTGTTATAAATTAGTTATATATTTATGTATCTGACTATTCAAATTTTAATTACAGCATAGAAAAAACAATTTGATATTTTTAATAAATAATTAGTGAGAAAATTATGAAATTATGAAAATTAAAATTTAAACACATTATTTTAATACAGTAATAATTACTTATTATTATATTAAATTAATTTCAACTTTCAGTCAGATTTCACACAATATCATAAAAATTAACAACAATTCTGCATTTAATTTTCAATAACTAAAATTAATTATAAACTTACAAATTTCTATGGCATAGACGCTGACCTGCTGCCACTGAATTATGTAAATAGTTATCAGTAGTTAGATCCCACAGAGGAACTTTTTCTCTATTAGCTTTATAAACTCCCAAAAACAAATTTATAGCATTCTGTTTATCAGCATCTAAGATGTAATATTTATTTTTATATTAAAAATACAAAGCAATTTTATTAATTTTTTAATCAATTATCTGATGATAAAATCATAAATTAAAACTTTACCTGAAAAAGTGTTACTATAATAACGTGACAATGTTTGCATAATATCTCTTGAATGTGATGATAAAGGTGCAATTTTCCTATATGTTTTAATTCGATGGACAAGTTGGGAACCTCCATATTGTAATGCTAAAGTATCTCCATGATCTTCATATAACTCTTCTAACATTCTTAAAATTCAAAAGAAACTAAATTTTCATATTATCAATTTAATATAAAATTATCTGACATTTATCGTAATCATTTATTTTCAAAGAAAACTTAATAAATTTAATTTATCAAAAAAATTAAGATCAATATTTGTTTCAGTTAATGTAATTTTATCTAAAATCTAATGATCTTGAGTTTATTAATATAATAGATTTTAAATAAATAAAATATTTTACATATATATACATACACACACCTCCCTTTGGGCCCACACCTTTATGTGGCAAGGGGAAATGCATGCTCTAGTAATCTTTCTGGGCTGTTGATAGTTCAACTTTGCTATAATGGTCAGGAGTTTAAAATCTGACAAAGTGGTACCTGGGGTTGTCTAGGATCCTCAACAGAGCAGATGCTCCAAACTATATTATTGTTGATTGATCATCAACATGATGAAATTATAATCATGATTTTCAGAGCTCAAAGAGAAAATAGCCAGAGTGTCAAACATGGATTTATAACTGGACTGGACAGATGGCAATAAGAACAGAAACAGAAGTATAAATGAAGATTGACTAATAGAATGTGTAGAATGTGAATAAACAAGTAAAAGGAAATGAACAGAAACTCATGAATGAAATGTGTAAATATAGGATGGATATGCTCTGTTTGAAGAAAATATATTGAAAGGAATGTACAATTGAATATGTAAGGAATGATGATGTAGGAATATGGTCTGGAATAAAAAATGACTGACAAAGAGAGGACACAACTGACTACCCACCGAATTTGATGAAAGTGAATTGATGTAATCTAGAAAAAAAATATTGAATACGTGTCCGAGCGTTTGTGCCAATGTGCCTTATAAATAAAAATATTAGCATTTAAAATTTAAGCTTGGGAGCTTAAGAAATAAGGAAGAGAAAAAGAGCACTTCTAATGTTACGCTCGTAGCAGTGTGTTCATGCCGATCCCATAATCTCATGGTTGCAGCTTTGAGGCCCGCCTCTCTCTGATGTTTTTTTTGTTATTTAAAAAAAATAAAAAATATAAATCTCTTATTAAGAACATAATATAATAACTATATTTCAATACATTAAATATTAATAAAAAAAAATCGAATAAAAAAAATTTCTTTTACTTACGGTAGATTTAATAATTTTTAATTTTTTTAAATAACAAACAAAAAAAAAAAAGTCAGAGAGAGGCAGCCCTCGAAGCTGCAACCTTGAGATTACGGGATTGACACGAACACACTATGCTACGAGCGTAGCGCTAGAAGTGCTCTTTTTCTCTTTCTTATTTCTTAAGCTCACTGAGCCTTTTTTTAAATGCTAATATTTTTATTTATAAGACGTATTGGCACAAACGCTCAGACACATATTCAATATTTTTTTTTTTCTAGATTACATCAGTTCAGTTTCATCAAAATCGGTGGGTAGTCAGCTGTGTCCTCTTCTTGTGAGAAAGAAATGGTA
>WUQG02439920.1:0-13664 GCA_011317285.2 Androctonus mauritanicus
AATACCCATATAAGTTTAAAAAATAATATATATGTAATTTGTTTATCTATTGTAAAAAGTAGTATGCATCTATACGAAATAAATGCATGTAAAATATATAATAAACAATTTTTGAAACCATTGTTAAGATTACCTGAAAAATTGATGCTGCTTTCAAGTATTTGAGATTTTTCTGCTTAGCTTGTCGTGATACGAAGTTTAGCCACCCCTAGTCTATACTATATGACATTACACCTTACTTTCAAATAAAGATAATAATTTGACCATGCTAAACACTTACATAACGTTACGCAAATGTAAATATAATTAGGATACTAACATCTATTATGGATTCGATACTTAAAACGTGTAGAACGAGAGAGAGAAACAGGCGAAGATACAAGGCGATAATCAGACTACGAGCGAGATATCAAGTGACGCGATATTTTATTAAAAATTGTTATTAATTGCGTAATTCTATGACACTAACGTTGGAACTTCGAAGATCTACGACACTAATTTAACAATAACAATAGATTAATAAAAAAAAACATTCAAAATAAATAATAATTGAAAGTAGGTTGATATAACTCGACGTCAAGTTGGACAGCCTACAAGAGTTCTTTTGAAACTCGATGGCACTAACTATCGACTGTAATTTTTTTTTTAAATTTTAAGATTAAAGTCCGACCAACTCGAGATACGTAACGAATCATTACTTGTTTTTAACACAAGTAATAATCTTTTTAAAAAGATACTCATTGAAAGAGATCTTTATGTAAATATTTTAAATTTAAATATTTATCTCTAGTTCATCATGTTAAAACTAAAATAAACCGTAGATTAAATATTTATGAAACAGATGACGTCATTGAAATCATTTTTGGAGCAGAGAATCTACTTTGAATATTTTTATTATTTTATTAACTAATAACACATTTAAAGTACAGTAATTCAATTAGCATTATTTTTTTTTATATAATGGAAATGCACAAAATTGTATTTAAAAATGATTTTTGCAAGTTAATAGATGGCAGCATGGATTTTTTTTTAATATTATTTTCCTTTTTTAATAAAATAATTATCTTTCGATGCAATAATAATGGCATCTGTTTGCTTAAGTAGATTTCTTAGAGTGTTTTCTTTAGCATAATAAGCAAATATTTATAGTTACTATAATAATTATCTAAAGTTTCCTTATTATAAACTATTATTAGTAATTTTTAATCGGACAGAATCGATAGAAATAGATAGAGTTTTAAAAAATTTTGATATAAACTCACCGAATAACTAATTAATTAATCAAAATGAAATTTTAAAAATATTCAAAATATTTACTTACGTCACTAAAGGGAGAACTGCATTTAGTTCCCTTTCCATCCACCAGAGGCAGATTTGTTGTTTTGTTGTTGTTATCATTTTCTTCTAGATTTAATAGTGTCTCTTCCGTTTCTTCGGTAATTTGTGGAAACATTTTGAGTTCCTTCATATTTTAATCGCTTCAACTGAAATATTAATAATTTCTGATATATAAATTTACATTGTATCCAGGAAAGGACTAAATTTGCCTATTTTCCGAATGTTTCCTTTATTTTTCATTTTATTTAGCATTTGGAATCCATTGGCTTTTTTTGTGTCCGATTTTTAACGTTGATTTAACCAGCGATAATGTCATCATGGCGACGACGTGGCATCATTTTAACATCACTCACCGTTACGTCACAGTGACATCAATAATTGTCGGATTTATGACATCATGATATAATAATGAATGATATTGTGATATATATTGACGATAGATGGCGATAAGTGCTAAGAAATATAGGTAACTCGTATGTTACCCTTACACTACTAACACTTAGCGCTATCTATTGGCAATAATATCAAATAAAATTTTGATAAAAAAAATTAAATGCAATCTGTAGATCAAATGATCCTATACGGTTAAATTATGAAGTATCGAAGTGACTATTAATGGTAGAACATCACTACCAAATTTCATGGAAATACAGTACAATAATTACTATAATTTAAAAGTGGTATGATTACAATATTGGCAAAACAAGGTAGAATTGGTACAGATAAAAAGGGGGAAAAAACTACGAAAACTTCCCTAAGGAATCAGGGGTCAAAAGTCAATCGCGAACAAGATACAGAGAGGCGAAATTTCGGCAAGATTTCACTTTTTCTCTCGTAACATGGCGCGTCGCGGCGCAGACTGCAGCGTCGCTAACACGAAAACTCTTTTGGTATTCCGCGATACGTGTTAGAGAAAACATGGTGAAAATGATGAAGATGCTGAAATGGTCAAGATTCGCCTCCACCAAGTGATGATTAAAAGTATAAATTGGCAATTCTGTCATATTAAAGATTCATTTTAAAAAATTACACACATTAGTTCTTCACCGAACGAATCGCTCTACATCTCGTTCGTAGTTGACCCCTTTGATCCATGTTTTCTTAGAGAAGTTTTCGTGATTTGGTCTCCCTTTTGATCGATACCAATTTTGCCTCGTTTTGCAAACACTAAAATCTTACCTCAAAAATTATAAAATAGGGGACACATAACAGACATAATGCCTATCTTATAAGCCTTCTTTTCTTTCGGAAAGCAGGCTAAAAAATATATATATATACACAGTATATCTATTAAACTAACTTAATAATAAATAAATCATATTATAATGAAACATTAGACTCAATTAAACAATTTAACTATCATTTATTTTATTAATTAATTAAAATTTAAATATTTAAATTACAACACTTGAACATAAAAATACGAATCGCCCTCGTTATTTAAATGTGCTAAAACTTCTAAAAATAGTTTTCATTCAATGCAAAAATGTAGATTTTTAACTTAAATCTGATCGTTTAAAATTCCAAACCATATTTATATTTAATATTATATATTTATTTAGTCTCGAAGCTTAGAAAGATTACACAAACTGAATCTGAATCGATCTGTTTTGCTAACGGTTGAATATCGCTTTATGCGGTAATAAAAGGAAAAGAAACGATAATGCATAAGGAATGTTTCATTGTACGTAAACACGAACTATATAAATATATTACTGTACTTCTCTTACTTATAATTATTAACTATTTTACCATTCTACTTGTGAATGTACACATCGGGTTTTTTTTTTTTTTTTTTAATTAACTGTATGGTCAATTTATTAATAATACTCGTACAATTTAGGATTAACTGGTTATCTTAAGACATACGAGTAATTTCACTTGAATATATAGAAAGCTATATTTAGTCTCTTCTTATCAGCTTAGACTTCTGATAATGCTTACGTATATTTTAAGCCTTTTAAATCCTCGTTTCTCTTTAAGATTACTTGCAAAAGTTATATTTTCCGTTCCTTTTTGGCTTCATATTTCATTTTTCTTTCAATAGATATCGTGATATACGCAGAAATCGCATCACAAACATCTGTCAATTCTTATTTCCTGGTATACGTATTCTTTCATTGTCATTCTAAACGTCTTTTATGGTTGTATCATATGGAAAGAGGACAAATGCTCTTCTCAAATTTCTTCTACACCTGACAAAGTATCCGCTCGGATTCGTAGAAAAAAAAAAAAAAAAAAACCTGCCAAAATTGAAGAACTCCGATCTAATCTCGGAACGAGAATTTTAAAGAATCGTCAATGAAGTTTATTTAGATTATAAAGAAAAAAATCTTTAGTTTTTTTTTGTATTTGTTCTTTAAAAATTGTATTTTTTAACTAACCGATTTATAAACAATCTGTAAGACAATCGTAACACTGATTTTTTTCTCTTTTCCTCGTTATTTTTCCTAAATAAGTGCAAAAATTAAAGAAAAAGCGATCTAAAAAAAGATAATTTGTCGAAATTATCATAAAAATTACGAGACTGGAGAAAATGCATGTCCAATTTTGTGACATGTTTAAAAAAATTAGTCATCAAATTTGACAACAATTGTGCAGGTTGGAAACAACTTTTATCACACAGCACGTGCAGATTCTATTCTAATATAATTGGTAGCACTATTTTAAAATTTGAGTTACGCCACAGAAGGAAACATGTTTCAAAATATAATACAGTAGGGTACTTTTATAATTAGATTTTTAAATTAAATTAATGGACTCACAAAAAGTGCAGGCCTATCAATTTACCACGATGACTTTAAAATATAATTTATTGATAACATACTTCAGATATGCATATACTGATTGAAATTTACATGCACATGAAAAATGAATGCATATTTTAATTTAAATTATTCACTTTAGACAATAATTCTATTTTTTTTATTGATTAATTAAAGGAGATACAGATTGTTGTAACCAGTTATCAATGGTTAACTGTATTTTATGAAAAATATTCTAAACTATGGTTCTCACCAATGTTCGAGCTAATGGTGAATATTTTAAAAATATTAAAATGTTATGTTTTTAATTTATAAGCGAACAAAAGAAGATTGAAAATAGTTTTTCTTTTTTTCTGGCTAAATTCCTGGCTTAAAAGTTTTCATCGAAAATGAAAAAATAGAATGTTACAACTAATTCATAAATATGACAATAAGAAAAAAAAAACAATTGTTTTGTGTTTAAAACAATCATTTATAACGATTTTTGTACTTTTTATGTAACACTACATTTTTATAAATTTATTATTTTGCAGATAATTTAGAAAAAAAGTTTAAAAAATTTTTTCTTTTTCTCTCTCTTTATATATGATCTAATTTTTATTGATGCACTCAAGTATAATTTATGACAATTTTGAAAAATGTAGAAGGTCATGGATGTCTGTTTTTATTTTTTTTATTTATTTTATACTGTATTTGTTTTTCTCCACGTTTCGTTTTTTTGGAAAAATTCCAGAAACTTATTTCTAAAACGAGCCATCTTTCTGGATCCATAAGAAGTAAACTATTTACGTTCGAAAAATCCTTTCGGTCGTGTGCGAGATGCAAAATCTGGCAAACTTAACAGACCTTGAAAGTGCTTATGCGTATCGAAAACACAGAAAAAGTATACTCATTTAAACAGACGCTGCAGCATCTGCTCCGCCTCAAAGTCAAGGACAAGGTCGAGTTCGAGGTCGAGTTTAAATTTCCGGTGATTTTAATGCATACATGTGTATAGGATTGAGATTATCTTTTGAATTTTCTATTGTTATTGCCACACTGACAGGAATACAGATACGTGACGCCGTTTTTAGAAGTACAATACAATCAAAACATATAATTATCTTTCGCCATCATACTTACATAAGAAGAAAAAGTGATCTTGTTTATATATATACGGTTAAAAAAAAATCGCATTAGATATGTGTTTTTCGATTGAAGAAAATTGAATTTGTAGTCGGTTTCCGTTTTTATATTTAGAAAAAAAAAAAAAAATCCAGTACTTTTTCTGAATAAACAGGAGAAAAAAAAAAAGTAAAAATGAAATGAATTTTATGAAAATTTTGGATACGGATGAATGAAATCGTAGAAAAAAAAGATACAAAAAGTACAATTTCCGAAATCAATCGATCTAAAAAAATTCTATAAATGATTCGCGCGTGAAAAATCACGTTTGCTGACACGTCGGTGATTGGGAAAGTAACGAAACTCGATAAATTATCACACCACGAACGCATAAATAAAATTTAAGTCTGGAGACGATCGAAGGTGTTCATAGTAGGTTTCGCTTGATTAAAACACTTTCTGAAAATAAACACGATCAGTAGATAAAGTCGTTCGAATAAATTTATTACTAAGTATTTAAAGATAAAAATTTTTATATTAAAAAAAAAAAAAATAGCGTCAAAAAAAAGAACGTTCTGATTCATCACTCGCATTTCGGATGGCAGTAAGCGAGAAATAGGGTGAATGAACGGAAAATAAAATCACGTGATTAAAGTCATTCAAAAAAAAAAAAAAAAAAAATATGTATTCGAACATAAATAAACACATGTAACAAAGGAGTAGCAACATTTAAAATAGACACAGCGAACTACTAAAATATCGATTCGTTCGATGTGAATGAATGAAAAAATAAATTTTAATAAATAAGTTACATCTTTCTACGGAGATAAATAGAATAAAAATGTTCGCTATGTCGGAAACCATACACTGCAGTATGATCATCACTTAAATTTATTGTCATTACATATTTGCGATACGTACAACGAGATATATATATATATATTGCATAAACAAACATCCTTGTTTATTCTAAACGGAATAATTTCTTACGACACGATACAAGTATTCTGTTTAACAATTTTGTTAGTCTATACCATATTTTTTATTAATATAATTTCTAAAACGGTGAAATTATGTTGGCCATCGCTTCTAGTTGAAAAATAATTATTTTCGCTCTATAAAATATTGGATAACTGCCTAAAAACTTCAACCTCTACAGCGAGATAGGGGGAAATCTGTAACTCTATTCGATATTTTAATCTCCTTTAACTTTCCCGAGTGGGTCGAACATTTTTAGAGAGAATATTTCGTGAAAAAAGAAAGAAAAAAAATTAATGTTTTGCGTAAATAGGGCAACCAACTCGCGAGACGGATCAATCAAAAAACATTACTGCCGTTAAGTGTTATACATCTATAAACTACTTCCGTTTATGGAATAAAAATTTTTATATCAAACGGGGTAGGATTCTACTTTGATTGCCTCGCGTTTTCGCGTCTGACCTTAGCGCGACGCGTGTATGAATAATGAGTCGCGTAATAGCGCGTCTTGACGCTTGTCACTTTTTACGTGCTCGATAAAGTTAACGTTAATATGCATACGAATATCTTCTACACTATATTATCATATATGATGATATAATCATATAATAATATCATTTAATATGCGCGCGCAGCGCCTGCCAAAACGCGAGGCAGTCAAATTAGAATCCTATCTCCAAAACGGTACTCCTTATCTTTATTCCTAAATTAATATCGCTAAAAAAACAGAATACAAATATATTATCGGTATAAAACGAGATTGCTGGCATTGTGGTTTCAGTTCATTCGAATTTTGATTTAATTTAACCGAAACAATTTACTATCGACATTCAAAGATTTTTTTTTTCGATTATGGCTAAAGTAAATTGAGAACGGTTTTCTGAACTTTAAACGCGAAACGTGCCGGATTCCAGAATGCGAAAAGAACCTTTCGAAATCTTACCACCGCGTCATAAATCGTGGCTTAAATTTATAAACTTCCTTGTTACTTATAAACTTCCTTTATTAAATAGCACGCATATCGGTCGCGTCGGGTCGCTTAAGAAATGTCGAGCCAACTTTCTGATGCTCGCTTCCCCCATATAAACGAGTTAAAATAAATATATATATAACAATATTATCTTTAAAATATTTGCTGATGTGATACGTTCTAGTTATCAATTAACTAGAATTTATACAAATTCCGAGATTTATATCGAACTGTTAAATAGATTAAATTAGTACAAGAGGTTTTTTTTCCCTCTTTATTTATTTAATTTAAGAAAGAGTTGTACCGGATGAGAAATAATATATTATATTTTTCATCAATTTGGTAGCGTATGACAGGAATACGGTTTCTTGGATTATTAAGCGCAAGCTAGGAATTTTTTATTTTCGCTTCTTACATATTTATATCTATGGCTGTTACTGAATGCGGTTCGAAGATTTATGCGTTCGTTCAGAATGCAAAATAAATAAAAAAAAATTCAAATGTTCCCATTATCAACTGTTAGACCAGCAGTCTCGAAGCTAATTCTCTTGGAAGAGGCACTTTTAAGACATCTTTGGTCAACAGAGAGGCCGCATTTAAAATTAAAATGCTTTACGGGAAAAAAAGATTTTTATATGAAGTAAATAATCCGAAAGATGGATCATTTTTAACTGTTTACATTTTAATTTTCTTCAATTCGTCTTTAAAAGTATAAAATCTTTTTTTGTAAGTATAATGGACTCACGTTTTTACCAACCTGCAATTTATGAATTATACGTTTTTACGATTTATTTAGTTGGTCCCAAAAGGTCCCTAATGTTAATTAACGCAATTCCCATTTACAACTTTGGATTTTACGAAGTTCTTTAGAAGTTCGTAAAATCGAGAGTCCACTGTACTAACCAGTAAGTCCATAATAGAATAATACAATATTTCCACTTCAAAGTTACAAATCTACTGTTTTGCTGATTTTCAATACAATTGATTAAAACAGTAAATTTTTATGTGATTTTTAGATATTTCACGGAATGTCACGATTTTTTTTTTCGTGAATATTGCCTTTGTATGAAATATGCAAATAAAAGGCGTATGGAGCTGCGAGTTTGAAACGTCTGAACTACACCAACGAGTCAGAATTCGCTAATATTGGTGACAACGTGAAAACAATTGAGAGGTTCATAATAAAAACAACCTTTATCAAATTTTGCAATTTTTTAGACAATAGTGGATTCTACTGGTCAGAAGCGAAACTCACAACTTTCCACTGGTCCCATCATCCTTTTTTTGATGGCGGAACCAATACCATCAAAAAAGGATATAAATGCTGTATTATTGCAGATTAAAAATTGGACAGTTCTATAAAAACAACCTTTTATCAAAAGTTTTGTTTTTGCTGTCCTGAAAAAAGGCAAAAATTGGCAAGGGTTGTTTTTGTTATGAACCTTCAGATTTTTTCTATCGTTCTTGTATGTGTAACAAAACTATACATCCTAATGCATTCAATCTGTCGTTTTTCCTATGTAAACGTTCACAAATCATACAAATATTATGAATACACTCACTAAAAATTAAACCATTAAATATTTAGTAATAAAATAATTTTTTTTTTACTTCTGTCATCCTCGCTTTGACAGTTCTTCACCTCTTTCAAACGAATATTTAAACTCGGTAACATTTTTATTTTATTGACGAATAAAAATTAATTTCGATCTTATTTTTCTCCAGAATATAATAATAGAAAAGAAGAGATAGATTCGAAAATTATTCTGCTTTAACACGCATAACTATCTACATATCTCCCTTACATAACTGCAAACAAGATTAAGCGAGCCAATAATTTACTTAGTTAAGGAATAAAGTGAATTTTCATTGTTTTACGTGTTTATCTTCAATCGACATTTGGAGAATCTAAGGTAGTGTCAATTACGACAGAGGATACAGTTTGAACAGAACACATGTCGAAGGTTAAGTATCATCGAAAGCACACACCCGCGATTCCAAGCAACGAAGATAAAAACGCATCTAACGCCTTCGTATTAAAGTAGGAAAAGAGGTTATCTTTAGTTATTTATAGTCAATCTCATTTTTTAATTATGACAATCGATAGCGTTCAATTCCGACCGTGTCGTAAATAATTAAAAAAACAAAAAAAAAATAATAATGCAAAAGTTGGACAGAATCACCTTTCACGCACGCACGATTATAAATTAGTAGCATCGGGATGTTAAAATATTGCACGACTATTGAACGGTTTGGTGGGTTCATATATTTATATATGTGTGTGCTGTTGGGAGTGGCATCATTATAAAAAAAGCAAATCTTTTGCAGATCAGCAATACGCGGCAATTACAGGGAGTGGCATCATTAAAATTCTACAAATTTTGCATTGAGTGCAGAAACAACCGGAGTGTTGTTCGATTTTTTGACCTTTGCCATCGGTGCCACACACACGTATATAGAATGAAGTACCTGCTAACTCGTGATGACGTAATTTTCTAACCACCGACTCGTGTGCCAACACCAACGGTGTCGTTCTCGATTCTCTAAGCGAAAGAAAGAAAAAGTAAAAAAGAAAAAAAAACTAGGCACACTTTTGCTTGACAATTTGTGAACCGACAGCAAACGCACATTGATGTGCAACGTAATCAATGGCGTTTAGTTTCTCTCGTCCTACTCGACGTAGATTAATGAAAGGACGAGATCCTACGGCGACCCCGTGGGCTCGCTTTAGGTGCATTTAGACGTTTTCAGCCCCCTTTGTTGTAATAGTAAAAAAAAAAAGATGGCAACACGCATCGCCCAACATCGCTAGCTTGGCTTACCTGAGGGATGAATCGACTTGTAAGGAGTATCTATTTTATTTTTTGGATATAGGTGGCGACGTTCTTACAGATGAGGCAATGTGCGGAGAAGAAGTCGGCTCATTGTCGTCTTAATCCGCGATTTTTCGATAGCGTGGTTCACTCTTGACTATATAACAAGCAGACACAGCTGGAATAACATCCGGGCATGCGCCGTGTATACCGACCTTGTTGCTATGCAAGGGCGAGTGCTGTCATGGCAACTAGCGTTTGATCGTTTTGTGTGCGAGGAACGGGACGTTTTCTTGTTTTTTTCGATCCGGATACGCGCTTGTTTTTGTTTTACTATTATTACTACCGAGTTTTTAATGTTCCGGTCGGTCCGAAAACTGGCAAGGTTTCGTGCGCAGATAGGTGCGCGTGTGACGTCCGGTCACGTGAATTAGACCCTCCTCTTATTCCGGGCTTCCCATTCGTCGCCAATTTTTCCCTTTCGCCATTGAAAGACGCCGTCACGTGATGGTTTTCTGGCTCCTTCGATGAATCACGTGATTTCCCGCCACTTTTCAGATTACCACCGCTCTTCACGTGACTCCAGAGAACGGGTTAGTGGACTACCGCGTCATTCGGGAAATTGAACTTCATGCCACGATAACATTTTGTAAGTAGATTCTTATCGTGGGACGATTGCTTATTTAAAAAAAAAAAAAAAAAATGCTTGGTATATAAATTTATTAAAATCGCAGCACGTCTGACCTCTAAATAATGAAAACAGCCATAAATAATTTTTTAAATAAATTTATCTGGCTAAAATTCAAATCCGAAAATATTATTATTAAAATATAAATAATTATAATTAAATAAGATTGCATCTTTGCAAAAAATTATTATTAACTTTTTTAAAAATAATAATTGCCTGCAAAGGAAATTTTTTTCCAATTTATATAAAAAAAAAAAATAATTTACGTGACATGTGATCAGTGGAGGAAAAACAAAAATTGGTTTGTTTTCTTGACTTTAGATCGTGGATCGGTACTAATCCTACCACTCACGTGTATGAGATATTGTCTCAAACGTTGAAGAGCAATTCGTTCTCGTGGTTTACAGTTGTAGCTATCCGTTTATTATTTATCACGCAATTGGCCAACCGATATATAAAAGTACGTATATGTATACCAGGCACAGAAGTTTTTCCTTAATACTATACAGTACTCTGATCATTAAGATGATTTGAGTACTTCAATACATTAAGACGATCGTGCGATGTGGATTTCGTATTAAAATGCCTCGAAGATAAAAACCGAATTTGATATCAGGTAAGTTTAAATGTAACAAACACCACCCGATCTCATTTTAAAATAAAAAATTCCATTAAAACGGATGATGAGACGATAAAACGAAATAAAATCTTAAAATAGAGAAGACGTGCAGTTTTAAACGCGAAAATAAAATTTAAAAAAAAAAAATTGTTTTCGTTCGTTCCCTTCCAGGGAAAATGATCGATAGAACACCGACCTCTTCTGTCGGATCAAAAAACAAACTCGGTTTCTCATATACAGCGTGGCCATTCCTATTAAATTCGTATCACGTGAGCCCCGATATTAAAAGTCTCACGAAAGCGTATTATATAAATATCTTACACGCGTAAATCTTGCGGTTTCGGGATTCGTAAAAGCCTTTTTTTCTGTGCAAGACTATATTGTAGCACGGAGCCATGATGCAGCCGTATTAGCCATCTTGCACGAATTTATATTATTATTATTACGTATTATTATTATTGCTAAAGGTGCTCGACATACGTTCACACTGGATGCCATTTCGTTATGGCTTTGCATCTATAAAAATTTATTACTCTCTGCCTGCAAACAAACCATCATATACTTTTGCTATTGCTTTGCGTGAGTGAATGAAGAAGTTTCAAAGAACGTTATCTACAGTTTTTGATTAAAAAACGATTGTAAGAACATTTATGATATATATTTATATAATTAGACGGTTTTTCACCAGTTGATGAAATATTCAAAAGTTCAAATTTAATAGATCTGATTGGAAATGATGTGATGCATTTCTGATAAATATTGGTCTACTGATTTTATAATCCGTAACGTGAAACTTTTAAAAAAAAATAATATTTCGCAGCTAAAATTAAATTAAATAATTCGAATTGTATAAGAAAATCTTTAACTTTCAATAAATTAATTATAACTGCATCAAAATTATTTAATTTAAATAGTAATTCTCTACTCAATGATAAAAAATTTCGCCATTAATTTGAATTAACGTTACTATATATATATCATATTAGAATCTGTTAATTAAAATAGAAAAATAGTGCATAACTGCATCACATTCGAAGTATTTATAACATTGTATCCTAGCGAGAGGAAAAGTCTTAGCATAAACAGATTTGGTATTCTGTATACACTTTTTCCAAGCACAGGACGGCTCAAAGTGTTTTATTGCTGACGAACACCACCACACGTTCGCGAACGTTCTCTCGAGATTTACCCATTATGTACCAGAAACGAAAAAATGTACCACGCCCGCTTAGGTATGCTGTTCCACTGACCCCATTGCATACGAACGTGCAGCAATTTCTCTCCGTGTGACAACACCCTACTCTCGTCACGTGATGAAATCGAAGACGTTTAGAAAACAAAAATTAGCTGTTTACGTTGAAAATGAGGTGAACGCCCTTCCGGAAAGAGGATAAAAACTTATCACGTGATCTGAAAAACTGGTCGAGTGTTTCGCATCCGGTGTGCGACCTTGAAGCCCAGAAATGTCGACGTCACGTGATCAGGCAGAAGGACGGTTATAGTTTTTTTTGTTGTTACGCGATACACTGCAGCATTTTAAAAAAGTATTCGATAACATTCCATATCAATTTGCAATAAATTCGCGTATAATTTTTTAAACGCCATAATGTATTTGTATCCGTATCATAATATAATTTATCATCAAGATGGAAAATATTGATCACGTAACAATCCATCTGTTTCAATAACAAATTATACCTCGGAAGTTAATGAGTCACGCGGTCTCGTAATATTACTACGATACTACTCATCACGCACAATCTAAATATACTCACAACATTCGAGAATTATTTCTAGTTTCACTTTTCTTTCTTTTTCTTAACCTATCGCTGTCACGTGATAATTTGTTTTCAGTCCCAGTGCAAGAAAAGCTGACGTCATACGCTATTCCGATAACAGTTAATGTCAAATTCATCTAAATTTGTACGATCTTGTGACCAAAAAAAAAAAAATAAAATAAGATTTTTAATTCTGTTTTGTCTCGTGATATATTGGCTTTATAGAAATTCTTTAACAATCACTATTCACGTAATGCGAAACGTTAACAATGTGCATTTAGTCACGCCACATTCACTATTTTAATTACAGTTATTGTCCACGTGATTTACTCGCTCTGTATTGTTTCTGATAATATAGCTATCGGAAAGCTTTAACAAAAGAAATTTTTTTCGATATCGTCATGTGTCACATACTGTCAACGTACTTTTTTTTGCTTTTTGCATATTTTACGCCCCTTTCCAATCAGGAAGATTAGTAAGGAGCGGGGCCAGTTCCAACCACGGGCTGCACCTACACCCGTGGAGGGGGGCTGGATGGTGAAGGATGGGGATCGCCGGGTCCAGCACCCCGAAAAAACTTTTCAGGAGTTACCAGATCCGGGTCCTCCTGC
>WUQG02439931.1:0-13662 GCA_011317285.2 Androctonus mauritanicus
CCACAAACTTATAGACACCCTATTTTACATATGTAACACTAGTTAATATTATTTTATTTATACACTTTATTTGTACTTTTATTTTTATATTTTACTTTATTTTATGCTGTATTATATAAGACATAATATATACATGTTTTAGTTAGATTGACAGTTAGTAATGCCCATTTAATTGTAAATGCTGTATGTGTACATATGTTTGTAAGAACAATTCTGATGTCAATGTTTAAAATTTATAAAAAGTGTTCAAATTCCATAACGTTTAAGAGTACTGTTGAATATTATTCTATTTTATGTATATTCATATGGATAAAATATAACACTGAAGATGGATCACAGTTACGGTCTGAAAGTGTTTTGCTGTAATAAATTATCATATTATTTGCTATTAGTGCTTGTTTTATATAAGAAAGTTAGTATATTAAGAGCAAGTGGTTTATATAAGTATATATACTGCTGCTTGCATGTCATCTTCTTTTTCTTTCATCATATGAGTTTCTTCTGTCAGCAGTTTATTTTTAACAGAGTCATAAGTCAGATCATCTGGTTTCTGTCTAAATAATATATCAACAGACATTATAATGCTTGATAGCAGTTTGGCATGACTGATGATGGGTGTGACTATTTCACTTTCCTGAATAGTGGCACCACTTGCTCTCAGCTCATTAACAAGATTCTCAAATTCAGTTAAAAATTGCAATTTAATGATAATTCATTTTATTGGAAATTTCTTAATTTTCTTTTTAAATTTACTTGGACTGAAATATCTGTTTTCATATATGTACTTCTTAATGTATTTGTGATCTCTTTCACAGTCTTCTTTTATTAGATCCAAAATGTTATCAGAAGACTTTGTACTATTACATTAAGAGCTTTCACATCTTTTTTCTTATAGTTTTTTTCAGTTATTTTTTCTGATTTTTTTACTGTTTCAAGAACTCCAAAGTATTCCAAGCATAATTTAATTCTATATTCCCAGTTTGAAAAACCTTTACATTCGTAGAAACTTCATCATTCTTCCTTTACATTCGTAGAAACTTCATCATTCTTCCTTTACATTCAAACGGTTTCGTATTGACTAGTTGACATGGTTGCCATTGTGAGAAGCAACTTTGATTAAAATAATCTTAATCAAAGTCATTTTCACTAGGTTAGCATATGACATAATCTCAGCCATACAGTGTAGTACTTGCCTTTCTCAGGAATCATATCCAATCTGGGCCCATACCTGTGGATGATTTAAGGTTGAGTAAGACAATGAGAGCTATCTAACAACAAGTGTTTTATTAATTTTGAGACATACAAAAAGCATGAGTTGGGAGAAAATTAGCCACAGAAGAAGTAAAAAGAAGGAGCAAAGCATGCACCATCTTCTGGCACAAGTGCAGTTTGTTTTCCTATACTGACTTATACAGGACTGGTCCAGGACTAGCTATGACCCAAACCAACAATAATCTGATCACAATAAAAATCACTTGCAACTTGATAATTGTGTAATAACTAATGCTTTAGTAAACCAATATGACATGAGTTAAATCCTCAAAGGTCCTTTCAAGAGCATTCCAAGCTTCTGCAGCATTTTTTGTTGATTTGATATGAAAATAATTTGTTGGATTGATATGTAAAATTATTTTTGCTAGATCTTTACTATGTTTTTTCTAGTGACTTCATCTTTTACTTTGATTGCTTCTTACAAATCATCATGTATCCATCAAATAGCATACAATAAAATAGTTCGAGCAAGGGCTATTGTAAAACTATTATTTAGAAATCAAGCCTGCATCTGCTTCATAAATGCATTTCAGGCTTTCATTGACTCTCATCAATCCAGAATATGTACAAGCTAATTACACAGAAATAAAATAATGGAATCAAATTATCAATATAAACAGCATTCCCCAACTTTTTCTATGATGGAACATTTCACAAATCCTGAAATTTTTACAGAATACCTTGGTTATTTTATAATATAGGTAAATATTAATAATAAATAAATTAGACAAGTAAGTATTAGAGTTAAGAAAACAAAACAAACATATCAAACTGTAGTTATGTAAAATAAAATACATGAAAATAGTAAAACAAACTAACAAACTCCAATTTCAATTTGGCACAACATTTTAAAATCATATGAGGCTGATAATAATTTTCATAATTTTTTATAGAACAATTATTGATCTTCTGTGAAATACTAATGTTTCAAAGAACATAGTTTGGGAACTGTTGATATAGACAGTTCTTGATTTATGATTTCTCTCTTAATGAATTCATAGGTTTACAAGATTTTTTTCAAATATGAAGTATCAAAATAATTAAAAATATGAACTTTCAATTGCAATAAATGTTAAACATTCATAAAAAGACATTTCAAACCACATACATAGCTACATAATATAGTATAACTAAATTTGTAAGATTGCCTGCTATGAAATCAGAAAAATCAAAATACTGTAATTTCCATTCTGGGATTCTACCTAAGACAGTAGGTCATTTGTATAAAAAATTATCTATTTATCTATTAAAAAATTTTTATTTTTCATTATTACTAACATTTATGTGACAAATAATTTCTTTATTATAATTTTTTGATTTTGTTTTTATTTCTTTAGATATATAAATCAGTGTTTAATCGTAAACTATTGGTTTTGTTTTTCCTTTACTTAGTTTTATTGTGATCAAATTGCATTGCTGAGAACAGAACTCTTGATTTTAACATTATGCCTATGGGAAATAGATTCTTGGTTTACAAGTTCTTACTTTATGAGCAATTTCCAGTTACAGAATTAACTCATAAAGATGGGCACTACCTATACATGTAAATTATAATTAAAACAAATTGCAATTATCATAGTTTTTCCAAAACTGCTTTAATGTCATTCTGTTATCTCGTTCTGTTTTCCTAACAATCTGTCTAAATGTTTCTTTAGTATGCTTTGAAAATTGCAATATCCATGATTTATAAATTAAACAATGGATATTGTATTTCATGATGAAAAGACAATCTTGATATTGAGATTATCTCAGAAAGATGAATATCTAGGAGAACTGCCAATATTATCAACAATATTTTGAAAGAATGCTTCTGCTATTATATATTTTTTTACCTCTGAAACAAATTGTTTAAAAAATCAGTCTTTAAAATTTGATTGTCACCAGATTTTTGCATTAAATTTCTAATATACTGAACGAAAAGTTTTGTTATTCTTTTGAAAGCTTTTGGATTTTCTGAGTAGTAGACTAATGAATGACTAAGTCTGTAACACCAATTGCTGGTAATGTTAACCTATCTTTAGATATCTTAAAACCAAGCATCTTTTCACCTCTTTGACAATATATTTTCTCTCAGGCATCTTTTTTTCCAATATAGATCAGTTTCATTTATATTGAATAATTTTTGTGTTATAGACTTCCTCACAAATTATCTCTGCCAAAATCTCAGGAAATTTCCTTGCTGCAACGTTGTCTACATTGACAATCTTATCATCCATCTAAATAATATGAAGATTATTTCTTGCTTTAAATCTCAAACAAATTTAGATTTTTGCAGCTTTTTTTAAATTAACTTAAGAAATATGGCATGATTTCTGATTTTTCAATCATAAAATTTCCATTTCATCCATAATCATATTTTTTTAAATAATTGTCAACTTCATTAGTGTAGATGCTTCTGTACCACTGTGGCATAATTTGCTCTTTGTTTTTAATAATTGCAGTAATAACTGAATGATTTCACATCAAAGCAAAGAGCAATTTCTATAATCTTTTCTTCATTATCATATCATCAACAGAAAAAAAAGCTCTTCATAGAAAAATTTTATTTGGACTAGTGACATTTTCAGCATTCCATAAGACAATCATCAGTTATATTCAATTTTTTGATACAGCTGATGATGGCCTTATTGAAACCTAAAAATGCTACTTTTTTAAATAAAATTTTCCCATAAAGAGCTTTTTTCCTATTAAAATTATCATACTGTTTTACTACATCTTGTCGTTATGCAATATTTTATTTTAGATGATGTAGAATAATTTTTATTATCTACTTGTAAACTGACTCTCTTTTGCATGAAAATGATAAACAGTTCTATAAATGTGATACCTTTATAAAATGTAACAATTTTTTATAAAAATTAAGATTTTTGAGAAATTTAAAATAAAAAATCATGTTCATAACTTGAGGAATATTTGTATTAATAAAATAATAATTAAATAATTAATAATTTAATTCAATATTTATTGCTTTAAATGAAACTCTCTACATAAGTTGCAAAGTTTAGATGTAATAGATAAGATTAAGTCAAAAGTTATAGTATTTCAATTATATATTCATATATAGCGATATTTTCTAAAAATGCATTTTGATATTTTGAAACAGAAATTTGTTCTATATCATCCATATATATAAATAGTCTTTCGTTTATATGCAAAATAATGATTAAATAGTTCTTAATTCAAATTATCTTTTCCTCTATATTAAACTTTGTTTGTCTGAACAGTAATGAATCTTAATTATAAGCTTTCATTTTTTTTTAATACAAGTTAGTGCTCCTAATGATTACCACAAAGAGTATTTTATTATATCAATGCTTTCTGCCATATTAGATGATATAATTAATTATTTAATAAGAATATTTAACATACAAAAAAAAAAGTAAATATAACAGAATGTTAATTATTCGAACATCAATTAATTGATCCATTGCCATCCAAAAAGAGTTACAGTATCTTCTTTTAGTACACTGGTTGTTTTGTGTTGAAATATTATTCTTGTTCCTTAATGCATCTGTTTCCAATTATTTGAAGATATATGCAGTATAATATAGAAATAATCTTAATTTGTTATTACAGATATTAAAAATTAGATGTTGACTTTAGCTGTTGTATAGATGATTTGGTTGTTATTTACAAACCATTTCTTAAAAATAATTTTTTTTATAATTTTTTTACAAAAAAAATTATTAGGCGGTTATTAAAATTATTAATAATTATTAAAAATTATTAGGCAGTTATATTAGGCAGTTGGCTGGTTGTTCTACAACCAGCCAACTGCCTAATATTCTGTGTTCGTTTGTTCTATAAACTTAAAATTCTGAATTCTTTGTAGCCTGACAAGGGTGGCTGTAGTACACTGAAAACGTTTGTGTAATAAGGGAAAGTGCTTTATTCTCTGACTGCTAATTAGTGCTATTGCTGATTCTTTTATTTATTTCTATTGGAATAGAGTTAAGCAGTAATTTTTCTGAGACTGAATGCCTATACAATTTAGATTAAGGTGTGGAGATGTCGTCGAGACCGATGGCGAATCAAAGGCTTATGGCCTTGCCACGGTAATACGGCACGTCATGGGTAAGGACGGGTAGTGAGGCCGGACTCCGAGACAGAGACTACAGGTTGTAAAACCAATAATTTCCTTTTATTATAACTAGAGAGAGTTCTTTACATGATTAAAGAAATTTACAGAGTACTGCCCGACAATTACATCCATACCTTAAGGTGAGGAGTATTCCGAATTGTCTCGATACGAGTGAGTCGATATCGTCAATCTATCGATGCGGGGATCAGGATTTCTTCTGGCTTCTCTGTAGATGAACGACGTTTGTAGAGATGTCAGTTGGAAAAGATCAAACGTAAGGAATAAATTGAAAGTCTGCACAGGTACACAGGAGATAGTCACCACAACAGGCGGACGGGTCTAAGACGAAGCGACGGAGACGAAAAGCGAACGTGCGATAGTCGGAAAGAACGGAGGAGTCCTTTTTAATTCTTCTCCTTGTACGACTTCTGTATCGCGTTTAAACCTGAGTTCCCCGAGATACTTTCCACGATAGTTTTTATAGGATCTCCAATATCGAGTCCTTTCACCTCAGCTGGTGAAGGGGAGAACGTTGTTTTCGGACGTTCGTCCTAACCGGACACCTGTGTTTATTATTACTGTTTGATTTAATTGTGGTGGGGACAAGAGTCCACGAGCTGGACAATACGATTTATTACTGCATACTTCCTCCTTGGGTGCGTCTCCTGACCAAACTCCCTCCAAACTCTTTCTCTGTTTTTCCAGTTATGATAAAAAACAGAATCTGGAGGTGACGGAAGACACACCACATCCAACCCGCGTTCTTGTCCCTCACAATAGTTTTTTAATATACTGCTTTCCATCCTGTTGGATATTGAGACAGTAGTCTTTCAAAGTCCAATATGGTCGCGTAAAATCTCTTTAGCTTTACACCTAAGGAATCTTGTTCGATTTTGGGTCTTTCTTTTGAAAATTTATTTCAGATAAACGTGCACGATCTGTCGATTCTTTAATATTTCGATTGCACATCATATATCACATTTGATATTACTTAATGTAAAATTGGTGGATTCTGAGAAATCCCGGAGGACTATTTCAACGTCCACTAAGATCTGTGATACATATTTTTCCGTTCTAATGGTTTTACGCCGTTTTCCACCCAACGTGTATTGAGGGGCGAAGTATTCCAACATAACTCCTAGTGAGATCAGCCTTCAGGTGAGAGGATAGGATTCAACGATCCAGGCTGAGACTCTTCCTGAAAAACTTTCAGGGTGGAAACATAATAAGCTTTCACGTGGCATCCGGTTGATCGCCACATCCTTAGTGGAGTTAGCTGTCGAGTATGGATTCAGGGAATCCATACTCGACAGCTATCCTGAAAAATTTAGAGGTACAGTATAGGGTCCCGGAATTGAACAGTCTTAAGAATGGAAACATAATATTCAGTTTCAAGGTAGGGACCCACGGGCATATATGTTTTTTTTAGAGAATATATACTAATCATTAAATTATTAGCACACTTATTAGCTGATAATTATTTATATTATGGTGCCCCTCTTAACATTTTTTTCTGAATCTGTCACTGCACAACATACTTCCACCTAGCTGACCAATGGAATAAAATAGAATAGAAACTATTTTAATTAAGGAAAGAATCTGGACCCGACCGTTGAACTCCATCTTTCAATGTTTCAGTTGCCTCCATTACGGGTGTGGTCAACCTGTGGTGAATTATGCAGTAGCGGTATTACAATTTTATCCAAACTTTTCATTAAATTAACTAATTCCTAAGTATATAACTAATTATATTTCTGTATTTTTGTCATAATTACAAAAATATCATTAAAAATTAATTTAAAAAATATATTTTTTTTTGTAAAAAAATTTGTCTGGAAACAATTATTGAGAGTTTTCCTCCTAGCGGCATAATTTAGAAATAAATCCGGTAATCATCTGAGCATCTTGCAGGAGTTTGTTAAGATTTAAATGTTGGACATTAGGATTTAAACTATGTTTATGATAGTCGACAAAAATATTCGTTTACTAGATAGCTGAATATAATCTGGATCGCCTTTCACTCCGATGTGAGTTGTTTACATTCACGTACCCCTTTTTTATTGTTGAAACAACAAAATTT
Source organism: Androctonus mauritanicus (assembly GCA_011317285.2). Taxonomy (NCBI): domain Eukaryota; kingdom Metazoa; phylum Arthropoda; class Arachnida; order Scorpiones; family Buthidae; genus Androctonus; species Androctonus mauritanicus. Next base: position 7,434 of record WUQG02439931.1, read on the forward strand.
AATAATCAAATATAAAACGTGCCTAATATTTTGGATCTTCACGAACAAAATACGTATTTTTAATTAATATATTATTAATTATGCTTTTAATACATTTTTTAATTACTTTCCCTCCTTATTTTCGTTCAATTTTTATATAATCGAAATAATTTTTTTACGCTTTTAATAATAATTACATGCTCACAATACGTACAAATTCTGTGTGATCGATTTAATTTTTCATTAAATACAGTTGAATTTATGTAATGTTTTTATTTATAGTTAAGAAATATATACGTTTTGCGAGAAGAAAATATATTAGAGACTGCTTTTAAAATGGAAGTCGATTCTCTACTTTTTCACAGTAATGTTTGTGACAAGAAATTCCACGACATTAAATAAAAGCCATAAAATTTATCTTCAGTTTAGCTGTTTATGATGTAGTATACCATTTCCATGAAATATTTTATAAATAATATAGACTATCTGCCTTCATAAAGAATTTAATTCCACAGTACTGTAATTTTATTTGACAATTTAATGATATTTAATATCAAAATTAGTAAATGTTAAAATATTAACAATCAGAATTTTGTAAAATTTAATATTTCTTTTATCTTTTTAATAATTATGGTTGTTCACTTGGTTGTACAAATATTTGGTTAAAAATTCCTGCTTTTTCTGGTATTAGAACAAATGCTTATGTTATCTGTACCCTAAACTTTTGATGATACAAATTATCACTAAATTAAAGAATTAATTTTTGCATTATTAATTTCATATATTGTAATTATGGCACACAAATTTATTTAATACATAATTTTTGCATGTTTAAATTAAATTACTATTATTATTATTATTACTTCAAAATTAAAAATATATAAATAACATTTAAGTCAGTTATTCATTCTAACTTTTAGTTAAAAATTATTACCGTATTTGGAAATAGAAAATATGAATTCATAAATGTTTTATTTATTTTCATTCTAAATTTGCATTTCTTGTTCTGTGATAGTTTCTTTAAAAATCTTTTTGATATGCTAGAGACAGGCTAATATGTTAGCACATGATACTGTGGGAACAACAGTATTAATATTTATGTTAGGTTGAAAAAGTAGTAATTTTGTTTTTTTTTCTAATATGATAAAATCAAAATTTGGTGCTTATGGCTGGAAGCCATCTTGTGCAGTTAATATCATCATAATTCTATATTATTTGTAGCACCCATTAAAGCATGGAATCCACACAAGTGGGATTCCATGTTTTAATGCTCTTTCTGAGTTGTTAGTAGTATAATTTTGCCATAATGACCAAAAGTTAGACACCTGACAAAGTGATACCAGGGATTGCTTGGGAACTTCAAGGGAACAGCCTCTCCACAGAATAAATAGTTATTGGCTTATCATTAACATAATAAATTTATTTATTATGTTAATAATAAGCCAATTAGTGATGATAATATTATTAATAATAATAAATGTAAGCCAATTAGTAATAATAATATTAGTATTTATTATTAATTTATTTAATTTATTAGTCCAGCTTTCTTTTCTTCAAAGCTTGAAGAAAAGAAAGCTGGACTATTAAACATGGATTTAAAATATAAAGGACAACAAGAATGGATATGGAAGTATTAATGGAGATTGGATGTATGGTATGAATGAGTCATGATTGAGATGTTAAAGTATAATGAGAAGTCTGTTGTGGAGTGGATGTAGTAACCATATAAACTGTTGGATGAAAAATATGGTTCCAAGTAATGAGACAAAATTTGTGAATGTCCCCATCTATAAAGAGAAGGATGAGAGAAATGAATGTAAGAATTATAGAGATATAAGATTTGCAGAGTATGGTTGGAAAAGTATTTGATAAGATTGTGATTGAGAGTGTGAAAAGAATAACTGATGATAGACTATGGAATGTGCAATGTGGCTTTAGGAGTGGAAGTGGATGTATGGGCCAGATTTTCTCAATGCATATGCTTATAGGGAAGTATCTTCATGTGAAGAAGGTATTCTTGCTTTTGTAAATCTTGAGAAGGTGTATGACAGTAAATAGAAGTAATCTGTGGAAAGTGTTGAAAGAATATGGTGTGAAACTGAATGAACAGTTGTTTGGATTATGAACAGTGAAAGCAATATACACTAATAATTGTGCAAGTGTGAGAGTAAATGAGGACATATCAGAGTGGTTACAATTGAGGAAAGAATGGAATAAGAATGTGTAATGTCCCCATGGCTGTTTAATGTATGCATGGATGCATGTACGAGGGAAACTGCTGTGAGTGATGAATTGGGTGTGAAGATAGGTGGTGAGAGTACATGTTATCTGTGTATGCTGATGACACTGTTTTCTTCTGTGAAAGTGAATAAGATTTGAGGAAGCTTGTTGTATAATTGAATGAAACATGTTAGAGGAAACAGATGAGAATATATGCAGAAAAGACAAAAGTGCTTATGTTTGAGAAGAGTGAAGATGTACAGAATTGGTTGAATCTGCATCAAGTGAATGATTTTATATATTTAAGAAGTATGCTTGAAAGGGAGGGCCACATTGATTGTGAGATTGCAAGAAGAGCAAATGCTGGAATAAAAGTTATGGGTATGCTTGAAGATATGTTAGAAATGAGAATCTGTCAAAGAATGTTAGAATTGTCATATATCAATGTGTGTTGGTATTACAATAATATATGGAAGTATATAGGGAGAAAGACATAGGAAGCATATGAGTGCAGTGAAGATGAGATACTTGAGAGGTGTAGTTGAAATGACATGATTTGACTTTACTTGAATGACAAAATATAAAAGCAGTGTAATGTGAAAAGGAATATGATAAGTGCAGTAAGCAACTTTGAAATGGTTTGGATATGTGAAAGAAATGAATGAAGAGCAATTAACAAAGCAAATATATGCTGGATATGTAGAAGATAAATATGAGAGAGGAGTGGCAACAAGTGGATGAGTATTTGAGGATATATGGGGTTTCAGAGTTGTATAAGAGACACATGCTTATGAAGAAAAGAATGATGTAAAGGAAATTGGTATAATGTATAGAGATAGAGATATATGGTATCATCTGATTGATGATATATAAATTTTTTTTATTTTTTTCTTTGAGTATTGTCCACCCTGTTATATGGCTAATGAGTATGATATTTTTTTTTGTTATATACAGTTGTACCTCGACTTATGAACTGCTCTACATACAAACTTTTTTCATATCCCATTTTGGCCTCTATATCTACAGGCCAAAATGAACTTATTTTTGAAATATGAACCATGATGCTTTTTAATATATATATTTATAAAATATTTTCTATAAGTTTCATATAAAAATGTCTCAATTATTTTTTGAAATATGCATATATAACTGTTAATGTGATAAAGACCACTTATTCTTGATAATATTAAAGATCTACATAATAATTATTAGTTATATTGAATTCTTTGCAAACTAATTTTTATCTCGCATCATGAGTTAAAGACTAAGAGAAAAAAAAAGCAACTGATGACAACAACAAATCGAAATCCGAATTACAGAATAAGTCACAAAAAAAAACCGATTTTTTTTTTTAATGGAAGATGATTATTATATGAAATATGTAAAACCAAAGATTTCAAAAATAAAAATAATAATTATATACAAATGCATATTTTTTTATTGTTTTCAAAATTTCGAAATCCAGGACCAGGTTAATTGATTTCCCATAAGATAAAATAGAAAACTGGGTTAAGATACAAACTTTTTGAATTACAAATCACAGCCAGGAACAAATTAAGTTTGTAAGTCGAGGTACCACTATATTATCAAATTAATAAATCAGCATCAGAAGCTGGTCATGTAATCCTCAGACTTTTCCCTATCACTCTAACTCAATCCTAATGAACTTATTTGCAGTCAAGTGAAGGGGGTATGTAGCTTGTCAAAACAAGATGTGGAAAATTGCTAATGTTATATCTTTGTTAGAAGAAGCCATAAAAGCTGTTACTCCTAAAGCATGGAGTGATTATATTACCATGTGAAAAAATTGAAAAGAATTTTTGAATAATCAATATATATTTCAATAAAGATACTACTCTCTTAATAATTAACACAACTAAAGACATTTCAGATTTAGAAGGCATAGAAAATTTGCCATTCTTTAAAGAGAAGAAATTGCGAATGAAGTCTTGGACTAAATTCGGTGATATGGGACATTATTTAAAAATATTATATACTGTTAAGATTAAGTTTTCGCAGAAAATCACAAAACCATAATTCAAAATATTTTCAGTTTCTTTCATTATGATAATCCATTCTCTTTTTAGTTTTAAATACATGCTAGACACCTTGTACAAAACCATTTTCATTTCTGGCATGTAAAATAATAATACTCTCATTGCTTCCACTTGTTTCTTTTTAATCCAGTTAGCATAGCTTTCAGGAAGACATTTCTTGCTAAAACTATAGTTTTGCCTACCAAAACTTACTTAAACAGTGAACAGCATTATACTATGTTTCATCCATGTAATGTATATAGATCTATTTTCATCCCAATATTTCTTAATTAAATGAAGATATCTGTGTCACTAAGCAATATCATCATTTCACTCAATAAAGGCAGAATTACAAATTTGTTTCTGATAGGTTAAGCCAACATCACGAAGTAAATGCTAAATTGTTGTGTGCAATAAATTAGGTAGCCTGATAGTCTGCATTTATATCTGTTATGTGATTAATAGTGGAACATTCATTTTGGAAAAATAAGCACAAATTTTTTTACAAATTGCTGACTTTGTAAAATCATCATATCTTGATAGACAATTGTGTGATGCCTCATTGTTTTTTCCATTTCTTTCTAGTATCAATAATTCCTGTTTGTCTTCCAGTTCTTTATGGATCCTAATTGTAGTTCTTGATACATTTGTGAATTCAGTAGCTAGTTCTATTAAATCATTCACTTGCATTTCTGGATGGAGATTTGTCAATCTGCTATAAATATTATGCACAGTTTGCTTCATCTGGACACGAAGTTGTTTTTCTCTAATGGATCATGAAATAGATGCCATTACGAATCAAATTATTATTTGCTCAAAGTGGTTGAAAACTACTATGAAATCTTGTTAACAGATGAAATGGCGATTAAAAAACATTTTTTACTTAAATTGTCTTTTAATCGCCATTCCATCTGTTCACATAAACATTGTTGTCATCATCAAATTAATATTCTTTAAAATTACATATTAGCAATAAAGTGAAATAAATTCACATTAATCTAAATTTACATATGGATTATTTCTTTATTTCTGTTGAATATAGCCTAAGCATATATGATATCAGTTTCAAATTAAAGTGAAACAGATTATAGTTTAGGTGAGGATGAAATTCATCAAATAATCAAAGAAAATATAAAAATAATAATTGCTATTAAATGATCCAAACAGCAGGCATAATTATTAGTAAATTATTTTTGAACTTAAACAATGGGCATAACCACTACAAATCATTTTTTCTTATTTTCAAGCCTAAACAGCAGCATAACTATTAGCAATCAATTTATAAAATGAGCCCTGATCATCTGATAAATAGATTATTGTGATCTTTACCAAATCCTATTAAAATAACATCCTTTTGCATGTTTTTATCGTAAGTTGTTTAGCATTTCCCAGTTCTAGACAATTGTTTTAATTTTGCAAGAGATTTTAGAGATTTGTTCATTCCATGACTGTTGCATTGCAATAGTTTCTTCTTAATGTAAGGCTTCAAATCATTAAATGAAGAAGAAAAGATCTAGGCATCATTGGACAATTCCTATTTCAACATTTGTAAGTTATAGAATAATTTGTTTATTGCTCAATAACTAATTTAAAAAGATTTTTAAATGAAAAGTTCAAGTTTTTTCCTTCAAATTCTTTATTTTCAAGCTTATCCGTTTACTCTCAAATAAAATCTAACTGAATTAGGCTGATTTCAGATCATTTTGGTTAAAACATTTATTTTTTTATTATAAATAGAAATTTGATTTTATTTTAATTTTTTTATATGATTGTGAAATATAAATAAGTAGGCAATAAATACATTGTTTCTGCACCTGAATTTTAAAATTATACAAAATTTTAAACTAAATCATCAAATGTAAGCTTCCATTGACATATATATATACATACACTTCACTTTTAAATCATAAATAATATACAGTTACTAGCTCTCAGTTAAAGTGAAAAGCATTTATATATTGCAGAGTACTTTCAGTTTTATTAAACCATCATCA
>WUQG02439942.1:0-13662 GCA_011317285.2 Androctonus mauritanicus
TAGTCAAATTTTTCACCCCGACGCCCTGTGGTGTCCCAGTTACGAGAAAAACGGCTGGCACGGGTGCTCAGAAAGACTCGGTATATACATCCAAGTCTTAAATGTATATCTTTAATCAAAATACGTTTTCAAAATCATAGTTATTTGAATAATTCACAATTTCTCATTGAAGGAGGAACCCCATCCTTTCTGAAAATAAATTTAACAGGAAATTGAGAATAATTTTTTCTGTTATTTCATAAGAAAATCTGAAAAACTGTAAAAAAGTATGGTTTTTGTAATGCAAAAATATGAGTTGTTATTTTTGACAAACACTATAAAATTTTATAATTAATTTATAAAGAAATTATCAATATTTATTATTTAAAATAATGTAAAACGATACTTGTCAGAAAATATTTTTATTATTTATTAAAGTTAATGTTTACAATTAATGATACTATTTTTAAAATTAATAAATATTCAATAACAATTTGTGAAGTTTTTAGATATTGAATAATGTAAAAACATCATTATTTATTATAATTATGTTTTCATTATACAAACCTCTAACAAACTATTATCAATATTTGTATACGAATTAATAAATAACCATAATAATATTGTGTAATATGTATATTTAAATCAGTGTTAAATATTTTTAGCATATGTCTTCTTGATAAAGTAATTAGATATATTTACAGTATATAAAAATAAATCGAAAGGGTGTTTACTAAATAATGAATGATTTATACTTCTGAAAGTGTTTAAGTGCAATTAAGCCGGCATATCGCACAAAGATATACTTATTTTAGGGCCGACCAAAATAAGTATATCTTTGCAGAGCTCATCACAGGCTGGCCAATACCCATGATGGGGTTAAACGAGCCGGTCCCAGATCCTTCCTGAAAAATTGGAACTGTGGGACCCATATCTTCCAGCATAATAAGCAACAGCTGTACCATGCAGTCATCCATCCGATTATTTTCGAAACAAATATAAATACTCAATTAATATTGTAATTTTATATACTGATCAAAATGTCAGAGATAATGATAAAAATATTTATTATTAATTAATAGAATAAGCCATTTTCTTATCTGTTGACCACAAAGTTGTGGTGCGAATGTAAGTACTTCCATAGGTTGTCTATCTGATGCAAGTGTCAACTGCAGGTGTTTAGAGTACGGAAATAGAGATAGTGTCGATTAAGTTTTAGAGATGTGGAATGCTTGTCTCCTGATAGAATGTCAAAGTAATTCCCATGGTGTTAACTCTAATAAATAAAGTTAAAAATTGATACGGTTGGAGTAAAATTGGATTTTCGAGGATATTCTATAAAGATTTTCAGAAAAACAAGATCATTCATTAATCAGGAGCTTCTTTCGAACAGGTTTATATAAATGCTTATTTTTCTTTATAAAGAGGAAATTTCTCTTAAGAATATTTGATATCAATTTATATATAACCTGTACATCATTTTTACGAAATTTTGTATAAATAATATTTTAAAGATAGTAAATAATAGGGAAACAAAATATCTAAACTATTCTAAAAGAAGCATATTCTAAGAACATTAGCGAATTATGGTTACATAAGAATAACTTCGATCAAACGAAATGCAGTTTATGAATATATCATAAGCATAATTTTGATTTGGTCTTTATTGCATCTAATTAATTTATATAATTTCGAAAGATTTTGATGTTAATTTGATTTGCTTGCAATTAAGGCTTTCTTTAAAATTTTTCAGATTCATGATAAGACTTTTTTTTTTTTGCTATTTTTCTGATTTATATCTATTTTATGGCATATTTCACAATTTCTATCACAAGTAATTATCCAGTTATTAACATTGTTTAATTCTACATCAATATAAACAACATACAAGTTAATCGAATCAAATATTCAACTTCTTCCTTTCGAAAAATAAACAATAAATACAAATATCGAAAGAAAATTATTCTTTTAATTATAATTTATATTGTTGATCTGTTGTCCATAATTTTATTTAGGAAAAAGAGCAACTATCAGCGTAAAATAAATAAAACAGAAATATTATGTAAATATTATTAATTCCGATAATATTCGTTACAAACATGTGATATTGAATTACTATCTGGATTCACTGATGTACAGTGAAAAATAAGATGAAGTTGTTTGTTTTCCTTTTCATGTCATCACTTTCATATTATGGTGAAACAATGATTTACGAAAAATGCGAATTAGCTTCAGTTCTGTCACGCAAATTCCGTTTCGATCGAGACACAATTCCGGACTGTAAGTTTATTCAAATTTCTCAGAATTATTTTTGAATTAAAAACTTCTATATACTAGTTTAATAATCTGTTTAAATTAAATTGATAACAGGTTTGCCTTTATGCAACATTTTAAATTGTTCAATATAAAATGGTCAAAATAAATATAAATTTAATAAACAACATGAACAACGATTGCTGGATATTTTTGGAGCTGGGTTCGATTATGAGTCCCACACTTTCAGATTATCAGAAGGGATCTGAACCAGGCTGTTGAAATCTCATCGTTAACTTTATCACGAGTGTTAACCTGCCTTTGGTGGGTTTTGAAGTGGCGGCCGCTAACAATATGTCTTGTTATTCCACGACGTTATTATAAACTGATCAACTAAATTAAATAACAAAAGTATGTATTAATAACAAAAGTATTTTGATTAATTGTGCATCTTCTTACATCATGTAACTTATGTGAAAACATGTAGACAAGTACAAGAAAAATATTTGATACTGTGGGCTCGCATTTTTATGAACCTTCATTTTACGAACTATTTAGTTGGCCCCAAAAGGTCCCTAATGTTAATTAATGCCATTCACACTTATGAACTTTCGATTTTAAGAACTTTTCTGGGGGCCCATACGTGTTCTTAAAATCGAGAGTCCACTATATATGCATTTATTTTGGGATTCTTATATCATAATATATTGCTTAAAATGTTCAGAAATTTAACTAAATAATCATATATATGTTTTATTATTTTATTAGTTAGAACTTTACGTTTTATTAATTATAAAATTTTTATTTGTTATAGGGATATGTTTAATTAAACATGAAAGCAATTTCGATACTATGGCAAGAAACGGGCCCAATATGGACGGAAGTTATGATCACGGACTCTTTCATGTAAGTCATGTTATTTAAAAAACAGAATTTTTTACATTTGAGTGAATACAGTATAGAATTCCTCGAGTTATGAATATAATTCATTGGTATGTTCGAATTTGAAAAATTTGTAAGCAGAAATTTATATTAATGCAGACTTACAGTTGACCGGATGACCATAGTGGAATGGTACTTGCTTCAATCCTGAGGATTCAAATTCAATTATTGGGTCTAGTATCTCTAAAACGTTTTTCAAGAAAGAATTCGGGCCTGACTCGTTGAACCTGATTCTCAATGTGACGATGATCTCATCAGATTGTGAGGAACATATGATGTACTGGAGTGATTTACTGCTTAGTACCCACTAGGTGGAAAGGCGCCAATAAAAAAAAAAAAAAACAAAACGCAGATTTACAAAATCTACTACACATACTATATCGTGTAATATAAATTATTAATTGGACCAATTATAGATTTATTATTTAGAAGTTCTAAATCGGTGCTCGAAAATTCTGATAGAAATTTCGTCAACTTCAAATATTGCACTGTTGTCTCTAGTAAAATAACAGATTGTGTTGAGACTGATTTTGGTCATTTTGCAAGACTAAAGTTTAATAATTTAGTACAAGCAATGAAATTTAATAAGATTTCAAGTCGGCAAGATGGCAGCCACTTCTAGTTTACTGAATGTCCACATAGTAAACGAATGGTTTTTACCATGTGGTCGTCCAGTAAACTAGAAGTGGCTACCACTAGACAACATTAGTATTAGTTACGCTACCATATCGCACAAGGGATATACTTTATACATCACGGTCACTTTTAGAACTCACTGCAGGCTGGCCAACACCCATAAAGGGATCATCAGATCTGAAGATTGAAGGATACAGTTCAATGAATCAGGTTCGGACTATTCTTGAAAAAATAGTGCATGGTACAGGAAATTAAACCCAGATCCTCTAAGTTAGTAAGCGAGTGCTTTAATACGCAGTTATCTGGACGACTCCCCATACAAAATATTGTATATTGTGTATGGCGGCTTATATAACTTAACCTAAAATTTGAAAATAAAATGCAAACTTTTTATGAACTAAAATTCGGAATTAAAGAAAATTGATATTTATAAAATCTTCTTTATAATTGAATGACTACATTACTTCAGCTTTTTAACTGATAAAATTATTCTATAACAATATTTGCAATTAAATGTAAAAAATAGTTATTTATTATTTACAGATAAATGATCATTTCTGGTGTGCTACTTCAAGAAGTGATATTAAACAACGTTTTTGCCATATTTTATGTGAAGGTAAATTATTTTCAGTATTATAATAACCTAATATTTTATGTTTAGTTAAAATATTTCAACAAGGAGAAAAGCAATAATTTATCAAAAATTTAATGTTCTTCATATTGAATCTACACATTGCAGAACTTCGTAATAATGATATAACGAAATCCGTGAAATGCGCCAAGAAAGTCTTTGGAATTTTTGGTTTCGATCCATGGTAAGTTATTATAGCATAAAAGTTATTATACATTTAGTGATGATTTTTTTGAATAATTATCTTTGATTATTTAAATTTTAAGGTATGGATGGGCATCATACTGCGAACATGCTAACGTAAAGAAACTTGTTGAAGACTGCGATTATTAATGCCGTAAAATAAAATTTTATTCGTTAAAAGAAACAATTTTTAGATCATTAGTTTATTTTGTTAGATCATAAATTTTTTAATCAAAAGTAACTTTTCTTAAAATGCATTTATAAGTGTATAATTATTATAATAAGATTGATAAATACCTATACATGCATACGTTAGATAAGTTTTACAAAAAGATCACCGTAAAATGAATAGTAGGCACTACGAAATCGGTTATATGCTACTTTATATGATAACACAAACAAATAGCATTAAACAGAGCGTTAGGTTAGCATTAAACAAATAATGCTAACCTATATTTGCAACGTTAAATATGATGAAAGTGAAGGAAAATATTCAGTAAGTTTCAGGGATAAGAAGATGAAAATACATAATTTATCATTTAAAAATTAATTCTTATAGACTTTACTTAGATTTTTTAGTTGCAAAATTCTATATTGAATGAGAGTGGTTTCTTCTCAATTCAATCAATAACTTTCTTATGTATTTTTTATTCCTGAGTTTTTATGTCGTTTTCAATTTTCGGCAGCTACGTTGTGGCGGGGTTTATTTAAATGTTTACAGCAGTCTGCCTTGGTAAGATTGTCCATTATATGAAGGATGACGTTTACTGAAACAGATGTGGAATCCTTCTAAAAATTGTGAAATTTTTAACCTGAAAGTGAATTATACAGTAAAAAAAAGCTTAATTAATGCATAATACTATCCTCCAGATGGCAGTTGATTCATTAGAGATTTATGCTGCCAGTGATAGGCACTATAATACTTTTCCGCTTAGAAAAAACGATAAGGGAAAGTAGCATTAAACTCTACAAGAAGAAATCAACACGATTGTTTTTCTGCTGTGCAGTGTTATGCGGCTTTCCATTATGCAGGTACTAAGTGGAGAGATATTACAATTCCCATCACGGGCTGCACACATCCCACTTGGGATCAGCTGTTAAGTGGAAGGTGAGATTCAGTGGATGCTCGGACATGTCCTGAGAAAATCTGGAGATGTGGGGGACAGGAAATAAACCAGAATCCTCCAAGTAGAAGTACACCACGCTTCCACCGCGATCATCTGGATGACTATTACAAGTGTTAACCACCATTTGATGGTTTCAGCATCTCATTAAGGTTACGTTTGGTGAAACTTATCCCTAATGAGTTTCAGCAGATTAACAAAAATTAAACTAACGTAATTTGAAATATTTGTTGGTTTTGGTTTTTCTTTTCTTTGCTGTCTTTCGCTGTTTTCCAATTGAAGTTTATTATGCGTAAGCATATTCGAATATATCCACCACTGGCAGCTCAATAGCAACGCTAAATGAAACAGCGTTAAGCAAGGCCATCTAAACACGTAATTAATAAAGATAAGTTAAACAGGACAGTGAATAAAAAATATATGTAGGCCTACCATTTTTTATTTTATTCTGTAACATGTATTATTATTATTGTTTTACACTAATTATAGACATTTTTCATAGCTAATATCGATTTGTATTCATAAATCATTCATGAAAATCCGAAATATTCGAGTAAATGATTTATGTTGATGATGAGGAAAGTTCTCCCTCATTTGACATTTTTTTCCGTCAATAATTCATCTAATATCATTTACCTTTTCCTCTTTCGTTCAGCAAGCAATTGTCGATAGCAAGACATGGCATCCGTGACACTTAGTCTTGCCTTTAAACATCTATCAAAATTTAGATCATTTTCCTATAATTTCCGTAATACTGGCTAAATTTGTTTTGAGAATATCCTTTCAAAGTTCCGCAGCAGACTTTCGTATGTACTGCATTGCACTGATATCAAACGCACTGCGAGAAGGCATAAAAGTATCAAAGCAACAAATTCATGGGATTTCGAATTTATATGAGTATAAAGGTTTGAAAAACCGCCAAAATGAATCAATAAAAAATATAGAATTCGAGAAAAAAACCGGATTATATCGAAACAGCGTTAAGCGGGATCTCACTGTGCTACATTTTTCTATATTTTTAATTGTATTGTATTGAATAAGATAATCTGAATGATGGATAAAATTTTTGTATTGCTTTACATTTTATTATTTTGAGTGACATTTCAATTATAAAATAAACAAATAATAAATAAAAATTCCTATTTTTGCAATTATTAATTCTTGGAAACAGAATTGCAGAAACATATGTTCATTCACGTGATAGAAATGTCATCACTGTTGCATAAAATGACATATTGCGATCTTTGTTATAATGATTTCTTCACTAATTGACGTGTATCTAATAATTATTGTTTTTTTTAAATTATAAAATTAATGTATGAATTTATTTCTCTTCAATTAAAATTTTTAATAAATAATTTTATTAAATTTTCTTCATTGTTTTTATATAAATTTTATTCTGAAAGAAAAAGTTTTGTCGAACTGAACTGATAAAATTACTTAATTCAATAACATAAAATTTATAATTCAATTTTTATATATATTTATGACAATCCAGAAACTTAAATAAATATAACATAAAAAATTCTAGTCAGAATATATATATAAATTCGGAGTTTTAAAAAAATTATAAAAATGTTTCATAAAAATATAAAAAAGACCAAGTAATCAATGAAAAAAATTTTGATTTTTATATTGAAGTAAGAAAATCATAATATGTTATACAGTAGAACTCCGTTTGTACGTTTTTGAAGGAGGTTGATAAAAATTATGTAAAAGTGAGATCCAGAGTTAAAATGAAACTTTTTATTTTAAATTTAACTGTTGAAAAAATACATTAAAACTACATACTGTATTACATATGTTTTCATCCATACATTAAAACATAAAATTAAAAAGTTTAACAATTATGGGCAAATATAGTTATTTTGGCATAAAAAATCAATTGTAGTTTGTTTTTTGGATGCAATACTACATTTACTGTATATATCAAGCCTTGATACGCAACTACTGTAAACATCTTGTCATCACTAATGTTTTTTGATCTTATGTAACATTGTTTTACTTCCAGTATAACACAACGTTACATAACGTCGGTAAAAACACTGGTGAGATAAGTTTTGGTTTTGGTTTTACATTTGTATTCATTCTACTTTCTATTTCGCAAGATAATGTGGTGTACAGTATAACAAATTGTTCCGTTATCGAAAAGGATTGGCAAAGATTTTTTGAATTTTATGTATAAGTGCGACGAAACGACTCTGGTGGAATAAAAATAATAGCGTACAAATGCAAAAAATCTAGAAGTGAGAAACGTATAAACGGGGTTCTACTGTATTAATATAAGAGAATGTACGAAGTTCTTCATACATATGAAATCCTATTTTCGTACTTTAGTCTATAATGCAAATGTTCATTAATCATTCTTTCATTATAAACAAGAAATATTTTGATTAATAATTATAATTCTCAGGCATTATATAATATGAATGAAATTTTAATGATACGGAAATGAATAAGTGTTTCAATTTTTCTTAAATGAGTTATATTTCAGTTAATTGTGCGACTTTCAAGTTAAAGCAACAACTAGTACCTGTTTAATTATTGAAAACAGCTATTAAACTGATTGCTCAAGAGAAGTATCTTATATTTTTATAAATACTTTAAATTATCTAATTTCCAAAATATGTCCGTCATTTTGAGAGAATTCATGATTGAAATTAAAAGATATTCCTACATTGTAGTACCGATTCCATTAGAGAAACCTAAAAAATATGAAATTTTCCATTACTTAATTTTTTTACTTGCGCAATTTTACGCCGCTTTCCACCTGGTAGGTATTAAGAGATAGATCATTCCAATTCTCATCATGGGCAATCCATACTCCTGGTTGAGTAGGCGTCAGATGGACAATGGGCTGGCTCTTCCTGAAAACATTTGGAGGTGTAGGACCAGGTAATTCAATTCAGATCATCCAGGGTGGAGGCACAGTAATCTTTCACTGCGACGATCTTTCCGATGTTATTTAATAGTTGAAATTGTAAGGTTTAAAGATGACGTTCTGGAGAACTTTCGCTATTGAATATATCATTAGAATTTAGTAAAAATCTACCGTTTACTTAATATTTGCTAGTGGGGGACATATACAGACGAACAGACGAACAGTCAACAGACGAACAGCGTCGGCCAGATTGGCCGCGTGGAAACGATTCGGCTTTCCACTCTGGAAGACCCGGGTTCGAATCTCGGATCGTACCCTTGAAAGTATTTATCATGGGGTCCGGGCCGGTCGATTTCTGTCCTCCAAAATTTGGCTGACACCTCCGCAGAGATGAATAGCCTGTGAAAGTGCTTGTTTCGCCCCGTCAGTTGGTATTCTTACTGAATGGAAATTGGTGTCATCTGTTGAACAAAAAAAATACTCGAACATCATGATCACCTTGTTGTAATTTTCATTTCTTTTCAGAAATTAAAATTAAAAATTATAAAATTAAATT
This sequence comes from Androctonus mauritanicus, assembly GCA_011317285.2. Lineage (NCBI taxonomy): Eukaryota > Metazoa > Arthropoda > Arachnida > Scorpiones > Buthidae > Androctonus > Androctonus mauritanicus. The sequence goes on from WUQG02439942.1 coordinate 9,186, forward strand.
TTTAGATAAATGTTCATGAACTAATTATTTGATGATATTTTATGACACAATATAACGAAAAAACATTAAAAGAAAATTAAAATAATATTTAAAAAGATAAAAATAAACGAATGTATAAAACATTTGTTCAGAGAGAGGATAAATAAAAACGTATTCTGACATATTTATTTTCAATTAAAATTTTAATTGAACTGTCAGCAACATCCGCAAATAACTCAAAAGGTTATGCAATACGTAAATGCTGTTAATTAATATAGTTCATCGAAGTAATACTTGTAAATATGGAATTTTCGCACTATTGTTATTATTTTAATGACAGATGTGAACCAATTTCAACAATGATCCAATTAATTCCAGAAAGTCTAGTCAGCTCTATATAAACTGAATTTTGTTCATCTTCCACAATATAGAAGTAAAAACGATGAAGCAGTTATACTTTCTCTTCGTGCTATCATTTTTGTATTGCTGTCAAGCTAAAATCTATGAAAGATGTGAATTAGCTGAAGAATTGATTAATCGCGGTTTTGATCGTAATGCAATGGGAGATTGTAAGTTTACATTTTTCACGGATTTAAATTAATAACGCAACATTATTTTTATAGATTAATTTATACGTCACAAAATATTTGTGTAATTTTTTAGGGATCTGTTTGGCCCAACATGAAAGCAGTTTAAATACTGCAGCTTTAGGTGGACCTAATGATGATGGAAGTTACGATCACGGACTGTTTCAGGTAATTTTCTATTTTTTAAAAGCAGATCGCAACTTGCATAAAATATAAGAAATGCAACTATATCTAGAAGCATATAGAGCGTTTTTCTGTTTGGTTAAGAAAATATGAAACCATGGAATCAAGGGATCGAAATAACGAAAAATCTCTATGAAAACAGATCGATATTATAGAATTATTTATTAAATTTCCACATTATTTGCTTTTTCTATGTGGTTTTCGCTTTCCAGCAGAACGGCTTCAGCTCCGAGGCCGCATGCAGAAATGGTGGGTTAGCTATCAGATGGAGGATAAGATTCAAAGAACGTGGCCATGACTCTTCCTAAAAAATCTCCGAAAGTGTGTGACTATGCTTATGCATACTATGCTTCAGTAGTACTATGCGCAGTAGAAGCATATTATGCTTATACTGCGGGCCTCAATGATTTGGAACTAGTCTTTAGAGTTAAATGCAGTCTTTACCAAACTGCATTGTGCTTCTTCTGCGGTCCTAATGATTTGGAAGTGAGGATCTTATTTCATGGTTGATTAAATTCCGATCTAAATCTTATGCATTTTTATCTGAAAATCACATTATATAGTTTGTTAAAGATTGCATTTAACTCTAAAGACTAGTTACATACATCAATTGTAATTGTTTTCCACATTATTCATGCATTATCACCAAGCAATTCGCCAGTTTCTGATCGGTATTCTCAAGTGTTCATTACCAGTGATAGGCCATTTTGAATACTTCTTCTGATAGGAAGTTAATATTTTATTTATAAACGTTATATATTTGATTCTTACATGTTTTATCACTAATTTCTTTATCATGCATGTATCTGTGTAACATGTTTTTGGATTCTTTTTCATTATTTTGGCCGCTTGATGGCACAATTTCTTTTTCTCAATCTTTACAAATATTCTCAGTAATGAATGTTTTTAAAAGTTATATATATATATTTAAGAATATAAAATATTTAATTAAAATATATTACATAAAATCTGCTTTAAATAAATAGTTTGTTTTAATATCTTCCATTCCAGAATTCCAAAATGGAAAGACAGAATTCAGCAGTTTTACATTATGAATAAATCATGTTTTCCTCTCTTCATCGAAACGACAATTCTCATAAAATACAATATTTTCAAATCCGCATTAAATTTTATATATTGTTATGATCTACAAGTGAACTGAGCTTGTAAACAATGATCGATGTAGGATCGATATTACTGACGTAATAAGAAAGAAGTTATTCACATATTATGGAGAATATTTTGCATAAATAACTTATTTATCAGATTTTTATATTTAACTGTTTAGGGAGAGATGTATATCTATTAAAATATACTGTCTTGTTATCTATCTGTGAATTTTGTATTACGTGCATGAATTTTCAAAGTTATATGAATCTAGTAGAGGATCAAATCATAAGTGACCGAATTCGGGTTATTATTTCTTTAATCTTTAAATACACCTCTGATATGCCATCACTGCGAATTTGATGAAAAACATGTAAAATCGAATAAGAAAATAGGTGAAGTAATCGATTGATCGATTTTTATTTTAACGAAAATAAAATAAAATATATAAAGAGAATGTTAATTTTCAGATAAATGATTATTATTGGTGCGCTCCACCAGGTCCTAATAACGAATGTGGTGTTACGTGTGATGGTAATTATATATATTTTTAATATTTATTAATGGAATAACATGTTAAATTTTCACATAATTACATTTTTTATAACTTTATCTTTTGAAAAATTATAGCTCTTCGTACTGACGATATAACAGCTGCAGCGAATTGTGCATTGAAGATTTTTGGAATTCAAGGTTTCGAGGCTTGGTAAGTTTTATTCACTCATTTTATTTTAAAAAAAATTATTATTTTTTATAAGCTTATTTTAATTTATATTTGAAGGGTTGCTTGGCAGAATAACTGTAGAGGTCAAGATGTCTCACAGTACATTGCTGATTGCAACATATAGGAATCGAACAACAATATTTCGTTTAATTTTATGGAATTTTTGCATATTAATGCTTTAAAACTGATAATCATAAAAGGAATTTTATTAGCACTGTGCACAAATGTATGGAATTAGCAATAATGAAATAAATAATTTACTTGAAATTCGCAAAAACATGCTTAAACTAATCGTTAACTAAAAAGAATTAGAAAAATTTATAAAATTCGAAATTTAAATTTTAATAAATATTTAAATACAGAAATGTATTCCGTATTGTAAAAAAATTGAGTATTATTATTAGAATAGGCCATCTACTTTCGCATAAAATTTTTTGGCAAAATTTTCCTGGAAGTTAAAGATTCATAAGTTCTACAATAAATGATTAAAATCTTAAATTGTATATACTGTATAGGCGTCATCTGTTGACTAAAAAAACCTAGTTGTAAAATGGAGGCGTTTATGAATACATAGTCAAACGTCGAAATGCGTAGTGTAATTGATTTCCGCGTCTAATGAGTACATCACCAGCTAAAATTCTTTGTCAAGTCATTGAGATATACGATACTAATATTATGTCTCGGAAACAGATGTGGGTTTGGTGCACTGAGTTCGCAACTTGAGCAGCAATCTGGGCGACCAAACACGTCCATCAGAGATGACAATGTTTGCAGCATCACCAGCTCTGATTCAGAATGATCGATGCATTCGACTTAGTGATATTGCAATTGAATTTTCTTAATAAAATTCAGAAAGCCATAACGTAACGAAGCTTCATGTGCTTGACGATAGACCCTTAATGTAAATGCTTTGCCGGTTGAAACAAATGTTTATATAAGTAAGAAGAATTTGTGGAAAATCTGTACAACGGCAATACAATTATTTACAAGTATAAGTACAAGTTGAATACATTTACCAAATGATATGTAAGATAAAAACATATCATATCCTTCTAGTTTAAAAATAAATTAGGGATTTCCCTTAAATCAACAATTCTCCAAAATACAAGATAAAATATTTTTAATAAGATTAAAAACAAACTACTTAAAATCTTAAAAATATTTTTAAACATAATTTTGAATTCAGTTATATGAAAGTTTTATATTTATCTTATGCTTTAATTCAATTTGATAAACTCAGTTTTATTATTTCGATCATAGGCTCATTTTTTAAATTTTCATTCAATTCACCATCTATTTAATATAATAATAGATAGATTTTATTTGTTTAATAGGAAATAGGAAATTCTGACATAGCATGCGGTACGACACCTTTTTGTTATGATATATATTATTGGATTAATTTGAAATGACGGAAATGCGTTAATTTTTTAATGAAATCATTAATTTGGATGTAGGAAATCAAACTAACAATCGCTAAGTTAAGATGACCATCCGTTCTAAAACATTTATACAGATAATCTATTATTTTTCATCTCTTTCATTCCAAAATACATTAAGAGGATATAAGAATTAGGTTATCCAACTGAATATTCGTTTGTTAGCATAGAAAGAAGGATATCGCATGTAAATATTACGTATTTCAACGAAATCCATTATAAATAAAGTATCTATAATCTGAATTCCAAAAAATATCTTTTATATTTATATTTTCAGAAAAATATAAATAAAAATGCGTGTTAATTTACTAATTGACCGATTTCAGCTCCGCCCTCTTTTTTCCCAGCATTCCAGCGTTATTTCCAACATGGCTGCCATAGGACGTAAAACAATCAATCTTTATCGGTATGTGAGTGTTATAAAAAATATATAATGGTCTTTTATTGTTGCGTATTTG